>JAYDZE010563849.1:0-12435 GCA_034509125.1 Monilaria moniliformis | reverse complement strand
CTTTGAGACTTAAATAAATGAAGTTTCCCGGGCTACGAATTGTGGAGGCAGAAGATGCATGCACTAAACAAAAAACAGTAGTTATTATACATTTATGACCAGCAGTCATTTACATTCTCAATACACGGTGTCACTTTACACCTATTTTAATGGGGATGGTCCACACCAATGGATCCAGAACATATACCCATAGTAAGGTTTGAATTCTTGCACGAGAGGTCAGATCGCAACCTTATTGTGGATTCAGAATCACGACGGATCCATTCTTGAAATCAGTGAAAAATACAGATACTTGCAACAGCAACAATGTGCCTATGAGATCTTTGGAGAGAGGGACGAGGCAGAATCCCAAACAGGTGGAGTTACATCTTTTAATAAAACAAACAATATCATTTGAAGCAACATTACCAAGTATTCAAAGATCGATTGCTACGTACCACTCGTACAACTCTGTATCAAGAGTGAGGAGTCCCGAGTTTTTATCATAATCAAGTTCCTGCCCCTCCACGTTATCTCTTGTGATCCTTTTTTGCCTAAGGGATGAATAGGCTTCCAACGTGCCACATACATGACCTCTTAGCTCCACATGTCCATCTTTCTTGGACTCGTCATCGACTTCTTTTATTGCTCCACCTGAATTGAACATTTTTACGAGACCTATTGGAGCAAACGCAGCACCATTTGATAGTTGCCTCACAGCTGCAATCGTGAATACTTCAAACTAACGAGCTTTCAGTGCAAATAAATTAGATGTATTAGCCCCAACATTGATGAGTTTTCTTGTAGAAGCTGTGAAACGAGCTTTTGTGAAACGAGCTCTCCGTGTTCCGAAGCCGAACTTGATTTTCCGAAGTCACTTGCCGAACTCGTTTTGCCGAAGACGACGTCAATTTGTAAAACAAATACTCAAGAACAAAACAAGAAAATGAACGACGCAGCAAGATTACGTGGTTCGGTCTTACGACCTACGTCCACGGGAGAGAAGTAGTTTACTTTATTGATCAACAAGGAAGAGCTACAATTTTCACAAGAACTGACAAACTTCTAGATGTTGAAGCACTCGAAACTCGACGAGAAAAATTACAACTCAACTCTCTAGCCTGTTCTATCTTTCACTTGATAACTCTCTCTTCTGCATTGATCCATCCTGGAGTCATTTATATATACTGCAGCAATATGAGCTTCCGCCAAAACCCCTTTAACTGCATAACCATTTCTCAACAGATTCGGTTACAACCGCTTTACGAGAGCCGCTTCGCTTCCCAGCTCATTTCTGCGCAGCCAATCCCAACAGAAGCAATTTGCAAAAGATTAAAG
This sequence comes from Monilaria moniliformis, assembly GCA_034509125.1. Classification (NCBI taxonomy): domain Eukaryota; kingdom Viridiplantae; phylum Streptophyta; class Magnoliopsida; order Caryophyllales; family Aizoaceae; genus Monilaria; species Monilaria moniliformis. Next base: position 11,118 of record JAYDZE010563849.1, on the reverse strand, counting down.
TTGGTCGTACGTGATAGACCCGTTATACATCAGTTAATGGTTAATCATATGTTAGATGTACCGAACTTAAAGCTTGAAGATAATTTCTGGGACTGAGATGCCTGATAACATTTCACTAGTCAAGCTTACATGATTTGACTTGTATAGTTTTACCTTTGAACTAACAAACAACAAGGGATAAGGAATAATGAAATTTGGAGACTAGCTTGGATCAATTACATTAGATAGTTAGACCTAACAAATACAATGAACAAGGAATACAGTTGGCTACTTGGCCTGACTATAACTGGCATAGTCTTTTCTTCTCAATTTCACTTAATTATTATTGTTTTTTAAAATTCTTAAGGGTTGGGCCGAGCTCCAAAATTGCTGACCCTAGCATCTTGGTCTAGACCCTTTACCACATTTGAGAACGAATTATCAAACTTAGATGCAAACTTGGATGTCAATTCATATTATGGGATCATTGATCAAATTCTTTAATATAAAGTATATAGTAAACGATATATATTAGCTAAAGGATCACTTTCTTTGTCTGAGATACTTACCACCTCCATGTGAATACTTAATGCAATATCCATTCCATCCACTCCAAGCGGTGCTCTGCAGATATATTCAACATCTGTTGGTTGGATGGTGCTACGAAATTGTTTGAGGTTGTAGATCGTGGATCAGATTTTTTATACTAGTATGACACCATGAAGCTCCTTGACAATTGAAAACCCCAACTACTCCGCTGAAATCATTCATGTTCCAGATTTTGAGAAGACTGCCACAAAGTTGATCAATCTATTTTGTCTCAAAAAAGTCAAGAGTTTTCAGCATATTTCAATCTCACAGCCATACCTTTTTCCATCTCTAGTAGGATCAGAAAACAAGCAGTCTCTTCTTGGTCTACCTGGAAGTTTGGCTCGCAAAGTGGAGCCATTAGGAAGTACAAGCTTCTTTAAAACATCAAATTCATGGTTTCCAGGTTTATCACTGAAATTAAGATGCAAAGAATATACAAATGAAGACGTAAAGCGCGAGTTCCAAAAGTACAAGCAGAAGCATGAAAATAGCACCTGACATAGATAGTGCAGCATCCAACAACACGAGCAGATCCATGGTATTCGGCCATAGGTTGCAAGCTCTAAGATAAAGAACAATTGAACTGATTCAACACTAGTGTACAATAGCCCAAATGAATCTCGGGTGATTAAGAGTTGTTGGTGCATCAAAAAAATATAGTTCTAAAAAATGGTATGCTCACATGAAACATATCCCAATCAGGCTGCATAAACTCTACCAGGAAAACACTGTTGTATGCAACTGATGCTATATGAATTGTGTGGGATGCTGGACTCTTCGAAAGAAATCATGATGCTCTGACTGTGGCAGCTTTCTCGGAACTGCAATAATAAGGAGAGCAAGAATTTAACAATCCAGAAGCTAATGAGCCACGTTGCTCTAAATAGACAAATCCAAAGTTCAGTCCAAATGTAAGATTATGTACTTGTACAATGCATCAGTGCTGTGGTTCATACAAGAAACGACTCCATTCAGACAGGGATGCCTCCAATGCTTCATGGTATTTTCTTGCAAGCTTCACTCTTCCACCGTACCCCCCACTTCAAGAGTCTCATGTATGCTTTGGTTATCTACCTTAAGCCCATCAATGACAATAGATGCAAGATAAGCATGCATATCGTTGTATAAGGAATAGATTTTGTCCGGGTTCACAAAGTCAACACTGTTCATCATGATACTCTTCAACACGAAACAAATGCCATTGGACTCCACCCAGGGGATGTAATAGCGGCTACTATCTTCAGGTCATACTGAGCCATTCCAGCAACACCAGGGCTTACACCACCCCAGTAACCGACTATCGCATGCCAAATGTAAACATACCTGGAAATTTGGGAAATATATATAATATTCTCTTGGCTAGATAAAGAGAATAGAAATCTGAACATAAGTACTTGAGAGCGGACTGATATCTCATCTGAGCATGAATTGGCTAAATCCAGTGCTTGTATACGCAGTGTCATCCCTGTCACCGCCCCTTTGGAATTTGTGGTTCTGTTTGATACTAATTAACTGATTTAAAAAACTGGAAGCCAAAAAATTAAATGCAACATCAGCTTCATTCCAGTGATATTTCAGAGAGGCCTTTCGCAAGCCTTTAGGTACATTTGATTTCTTTGCAGTGTCATTAAATTTAGCTTTTGTACTAGTAGGATCCATGCCAACTGATTGTCATCCATCATCGATGATGACAAAATTTGGTGGTGCTCCTACAAATATAGCATAGAAGGTATAATTCTTCCCCGATGCTATCCTAGGTCCTTAGCGGATTCAAAGATACTTAAATCACTTCAAAGAAGACCTTCTTATTGCTTCCTTAACTCCCTCAGCAGTCACATCAGTATAAGAAGCATCCCGCGTGCACCATCCAAACCAGTTCAGTATATCAAGCATCTTAGCAAGGAAGCAGAGCCAAAGTCGTTAGAGAAGATCACACTCATATTGATCAAAGTAACATTTCTGATAATAGAAATACCTCTTTCTCGTTACGATGACGGATGTCTGGAGATTAGTTTGCAAGGAGCTGTTAAGCATTTTTATTAAAAAAAATGAAGGAAATTGGAATCATTTTTGATAGCATAACACATATGATTGAAAATTGAAAGAGTCCTATCAACCAACTTCGGGTTTGGTGTTTATTGTACATATTTGCAAAAGCAAAGAGATGGTCACATAAATCGTGGACAACATAAGTATCAATGACAGATTAGAAAAGCATTTTCAATTCGACTATTATCTTTATATTGATTCTTATTTTGATTTTCTTATCTTGCTTTATCTTGTCATAGCTATCAAACGTTACTTTACATATATTTACTTTTGTTTTGAGGGAATTTCATACACAGCCTTCTTTTTATATCACAAATACATATGTTTCATGATCTTTTATTAACATTTTTATAGAATACATGCATTGATGGTTTGTTTCAACCTCCTTGTCTCTCAAACAATAATAATTAAATATGTGATATGGACAAGCTCATGACAGATTTTATTAGACTAAGCCCAACATATATAGAGTAATGAGATGATCGTATCAAACACAAATACTAGCAAAGAAATAAGCCATCCTTGCCAAAAAATTGAATCTTATTATGTTATCGCAATTGAAAGATAAATGGAATAGATTATGATATATATTGGATATGATTTTGATTAATTAATAGTTGAACTTATTAATTAATTAATTAATTAAAGATGACAAAAAATGATAATCTGCTATTAGTATTATTTCTCTATTATAGAGATATCGATAAGAGAATTCAATTCACTTATTTTCATAATACATAAAAGATAGAACGTGAGGGAAAAAAATCTTTTATCAATTATAATATGAGAGATTCAATACAGATTTTCTAGCTTTCTGAATTGAACTGTTGTGTCTAGAATTGTTCATGCATCAGATCAAAAGTGCACGTGGATACCGATAGTCGTGAATTCATCTGCAAATTCCGATCAACTGCTCAAGAGATTGCACAACAAGTAAGTTATTCTAACTGTTGTGATTTAACTGCTCAACACATGAATTCAATTATGAATCTAGATTTGTAGTTCTTGTCTGTTGTTTTCCACCACGTAATCATTAGATGATGACAAGAATTACTAACAGTGGTATAAGAGCCAGGGTTCGATTCATAATTAATTATGTGTGCTAATTATTTGTAGATTAATTGGGGTTTAATATTAAAATTAGATTTCAATTGAAATTTTGAGAATAATTTTGACTGGAATTGAATTCCGATCAACAAACTCTGGCCACCACCGAAAATTTCCGGTAACGGCGCAACGATGGCCGGTGGACGGTCTTGGAGACGTCGGCTGGGCGAAGCATGGCGATCAAAAAGATGGTCGCGTAAGCCATCTCGTCCCATTCGAGAAACAACTGCGTCGTCAAGATTGTTGGGCAATCGACGGCGGTGGCGAAAAGTGGTGGTGATCGGTGATGTCGGGTGATGGCTCGAGGACTGTTGGACGGAGGGGTTCGAGGCTCGGCCATCGGAGCAGTGCGATTCTATCGCGACCCACCTCCCACATCTACTACCTCGTGCGCCCTTAACCATTTCACCTCGATTGTTGGGGCAATCGACGACGCCAACCATGGTTGAAGCATGGTAGGCGACGACATGGCGGTGGCTTGACAGTGGCTGTCGGAATCAGAGGGGTGAAGTCGTCGTGATGGTGGCATGACGAGAAGACGAGGGAAATAAATGAGGGGGCAGTGTCGTTTCTGCGCAGCCGAAAACCCTAGGAACCAATGGTCAGGTTCGAGTCCACGATTCGGATCCAGGTCGGCTTGCGGTTTGTGGGTGGGGTTGCAGGACCGTGGGCCTTCTGTTATTGGGTTGTTCATTTGTTTATTGGGCTCAGCCCTTTTAGACAAAAATGTTGCCTCTTTTATTAAATTGGGCTGGGCCCTTTTAAGCAGTTGGGATATTGCTGTTGATGTTGCTGAAATTTCGGCTAGGCCGAAAATAAATTGCCAAACAGCCCCATTATTGGTTGTTATATACAAAAGAATATTGTTATTAATTTAGAATTAATAAAATATAAATCACAATTATATAAATTAATTTATTAATTAGATTAATAAATTTTAATATTATTATTTTTGAAATAATAGTATTAAAGTATTTAATGTTAATTTTGAATTAATATTAAATAAAATTTTATATTAATTTAGAATTAATATAAATTTTTAAATTCACATTTAATTATAGAATAAAATATTAATATAATTAAGTATTTTATTCGATGAGCATTTAACTGTTTTCCTATGTGATAAGCATGTTATTTGATTTATTGCTTATTATTTAACTACAGTAGTTAAAGACCGCTTTTATGTCTGGGTAGGCGACGCCCAATACATGTAGTCCGCGATACTATGTTTGGGTAGGCGGCACCCAGTAATTGTTTTGGAATTTAATATTGGATATTAAATTGGGCAATTAGTATCACATATTTCCCCCCACTATATATAAGTCAAGTTTTTTTAAATAAACGTGTCGTCCATCATAAGTGTTTGATGTTCCTAGCCTTTTCGACCACGAGTTTTTCGACCTCGCGATCACTCCAAATCTAGAGGTCTAGGCTCATTCATAGATGCACGGTGACATCGCATGATGGGGTTGATGTATTTAAATTATTTTAAGTCGTCATCACAACCAAAATAATTTATGGACGCATATTAATTGGATTAATAAAACAAGAATTGCAAAATTATTGTTGCAATTGGCTTGGAGGCCTACCTTGTCATATTACTGTTGTCATTAGCCCTCGCATGAGCTGCGGTAATATAGACTTGGATCTTGAACCACTAAGATTTATATTCGATATAAATCTGTATTTTATGTTTGGGGCATAAAATATGTCAAAATTAGTAGGAGCTAACCAAGGCATTAAACCCTTGTTTGATTAGTCATATGAATATGATCTTTGTTTACTTTTCTAATTTGCTTTTTCGTTATTTTCTGTTCATCTTGAAATGTCGAAACTTGGCTTTTAAATGTTTGATGGAAAGAAACAAGTTGATTGGGTCAAACTTTGCGGATTGGCTTCGTAGCTTGCGCTTGGTGCTAAGGCTTGACAAGGTTGAGTATGTCTTGGACACACCAATCAATGTTATCCCCGACAAAGAGTCGCCTGAGTATGCTTTGTTTGACGAAGAGGCTTACGCGAAACACGTTGAGCATGCCACATCAACTTAGTGTATCATGTTAGCGTCTATGAGTAATAAACTGTAAAGAAAACATGAACACATGCTTCCATATACGATGCTCGAACACTTGAAGAGTTTGTATGCTTCGCAAACTCAAACACTGGAGTATGAGATACTCCAAGATCTCTTCAAGTGTAAATTGCATGATGGAGGCTAAGTTTCTGAGCATGTGCTGAAAATGATAGGTTTGGTTGAGAGTTTAGCATCGATTGGAACAATGCTTCCCACGAATGTCTCAACAAACTTGGCTCTATAGTCCCTTCCTAATTGTTTTGAGAATTTCATAGTGAACTTCAATATGAACAACACAAAGGTGGGACTCTTAGAATTGCACAACATGTTGAAGACCTATAAGACTTCCACTGCCAAAGGCAAATTTGTGCTCATGGTGAGCTATTCTGCAAAATCTTCCAAAGGGAAGAACAAGTAGAAGAAGAATGTGAAGAAAACATCAAAGGATGTTGTTTTAAAGCCTAAAAGTGGAGGGGCTAAGAAGAAGCCAGTACCACCAAAGATGAGTGCTTTTTCTATCACGAGAAGGGGCACGAGAAGATAGATTGCCCAAAATTCAAAGCACAAGGTGCATTGAGTGAGAGCTCAGGTATGTTTGTCGTTGAGATAAATATGTCTATAAAAAACTCATAGTCCTGGGTATTAATACAACGTGTGGCTCACACATTTGTAATATGTGCAGGGTCTAAGTGACAATAGGAAAGTGAGGCCTGGGGAAGTAGACCTACGCGTGGGAAATGGAGCAAGAGTTGTTGCTGAATGCGTGAGGACTTATAGATTAGATTTTCCCTCGGGATATAGATTATATTTACATAATTTTTATTTCGTTCATGTTATTTTGAGAAATATTATCTATTCCAATGTCAGACATTGAATGTTTTTTCTTTCATTTTGCAAACAGTTGATGCTCGTTTTATCTTAATGGAGTGTTTTATGGATATGTCTCTCTTATGAATGGATTATATATGCTTTAATGTGAACGAAATATTCTCAATGTTCAAAATAAAAGACATAAGTTGTGTAATACAAATAATGCTACTTATCTTTGGCATTGTAGACTTAGTCATATAAATGAGAAAAGAATAGCAAGATTGAGAAAGTTAGACTATCTCACATCATTTGATTTCGAATCATATGGTGCTTATGAATACTCTCTCAAAGGAAAAATGACAAATAAACCACTTTCTGGGAAAGGGTTGCGTGCTATGGATGTGCTAGAATTGATTCACACAGATGTGTATGGACCGTTTCAAACTCAAACAAGAGGTGGTTATTCTTTCTTCATCACTTTTACTGATAATTTTTCAAAGTATGGATATGGGTATCTAATGAAACACAAATCTGAGGCATTTGGAAATTTTAAAGAGTTTAAGTGTGAAATTGAGAAACAGCTTGGGAAACGTATCAAAACTCTTCGATCAGATCGAGGAGAGGAACTTAAGTCAAGAATTTCTTGATTACCTGAAATCACATGGAATTCGGTCAGACTGGATATCTTCAGTACTCCACAAATGAATAGAGTATCCGAGAGGATAAACCGAACATTATTAGATATGGTTCGGTCCATAATGAGTTTCGCCAGTATCCCTTTATTCCTTTGGAGACATGCCTTACAAACTGCTATTCATATTCTGAATAGAGCTCCCTTATAAATTAGTCGAGAAAACACCATATAAGTTATGGTATGGCCATAAGACTAGTTTTAACCATAAAACTAGTTATGGTATGGCCATAACACTAGTTTTAACTATATACGGACCTGGGGTTGTCCTGTTGTCGTTAAGAAAATGATGACGGATAAGTTGGAAACCAAAAGTGAGAAATGTTAATTTGTTGGATATCCTAATCAAACTAGAGGATATGAATATATTGTCTTGGAGATCACAAGGTAATAATCTCTAGGAATGTGATGTTTCTTGAAGATGATTATATCTCCAAGGAACAAGGTCACATCCCAGTAGATCTTGAATAAAATAAAAAACCACAAACTAATATAGAGAATGAGAATATGTCCAATGATATAGACCAGAACTCAGTGGGAGTTTTTGATAATCTATTGCGAGGGGAAATAACTCTTAGAGGGACTCTTAGAGTGACTTCAAGAGGGTCACTTCAAGGTAATGAGATACATCAAAGACAAGATGATACAATAGTTGCATCAACCCCACCTCATGAAAATCATAGTGAGATTCTTGAGAATATCCCGAATGTTCAAAAAGTCAATACGGAACCTTCTCACGTTCAGAATGAATAGCATGCACTAGTGCAAAACAAACTTCATAGGCTTCAGAGGAATTGTCATGCACTTGAAAGATTAATCTAATGGTTGAGAACCAAGATGATTAAGTTGATGATTCAGACGACGATGAACCTAGGACCTATACTAAAGCAATGTTAGACATCGATCGAGAAAAATTGATGGATGCATTAATATCTAAAATGGGCTCGATGTACTTCAATCTAGTTTGGAAACTAGTTGACTTGCCAAACGAGGTTTACCCTATAGGCTGCAAATGGATCTTCAAAAAGAAGAGAGATGCAGATGGTAAAGTACAAACCTACAAGGCTGGGTTAGTGGCAAAGGGTTATAGTTAGTGTGAAGACATTGACTATGATGAAACCTTTTCGCCGGTCACTAAGATCAAGTCCATTGGGATATTACTTGCAATTGTTGCACACTATGACTTTGACATTTGCCAAATGGATGTGAACACCACATTTCTCAATAGAAAACTTGATGGTGATGTGCATATGACACAGCCTGAAGGTTTCATATCAAAAGAAAGGCCAAATGCAGTGTGTAAGCTAAAGAAGTTCATTTATGGACTTAAGCAAGCATACAGGGAGTTGGAATATTTGTTTTGACAAGGCTATCAAATCGTTTGATTTTGTCAGAAGCAAAGATGATCCATGCATTTATAGTAAGCGCGAGAATGAGAACGATATCTATCTTTTTATATATGTCCATGACATTCTGATAATGGGTAGTAATGGTTCGATGATGCAATCCGTGAAAGATTGGTTGTCTAGTACCTTCATGATGAAGGATCTAGGTGATGCTTCCTACATCCTTGGTATAAATATCTTTCGAGATAGACCAAATAGGTTGTTGGGATTATCACAATCCACATACATAGACAAATTGCGAAGGCGCTTCTCAGTGGAGAATTCCGAGAAATAATTTCTGCCTATGGGACATGGTATTATATTATCTAAGAAGGGTTTCTCTCTAACAACAAAGAAATGAGTTACATGAAAAAGATCTCATACGCTTTGGCTATAGGATCAATTACGTACGCCATGATTTGCACTAGGCCAGATGTGACTCTTGCATTTAGCATGACAGGCAGATTTCAGCAAAAACTCGATGAAGAACATTGGAAAACTGTCAAATCTATTCTTAAGTACCTTAGACGGACTAAAGAATACTTCTTAGCCTATGGTGGGCAGCTAGATCTATCAGTTACTGGGTATACTGATGCTTAGGGATGTCAATTTAGCCTAAAACTCATGGGTTGACTCGATTAACTTGGCAATCCGACAGGTTAAGGGCTGAAAAATTATAACCCAAATATAATCCCTACCCGAATGACCCTAAATCGAATAGCCCGCAACCCGATAGGGTTGGCCCTAAGATAGCCCGAGCCTCATAAGGTCGACCTGAAAATTAGCGAGTTCTCGTTATTTAGTTTTCTAAAATCATTACTTTAATTTTTTCCAACTTTTGAAAGCCAATATAATTAGATTTTTTTTTCAAATGTATGTAAAAATGCATTTTGATTCAATATTAGAAAGTTATATTCATCATTTCACTTTTTTATTTATTTATTATGTTTTACTATAACATTTAATATAAAATATTTAGATTCAAAATTTAAAAAACGATAATCATTTATGAAAAATGTATGTACTTACTTCTATAAGAGTTACAATAAATTTTGAGTTAAAGCGACATTCATTTATAGATGTATTTCTTTGTTAGAAATATATAATTATCAAGATTAATATATTAAATATTTTTTTTAAATTTTTGTTGAGCCCGATTAGCCTGATGGGTTAGCACGAAACCCGACAATTTAGGGTTAGAGTTGAAAATTTCTAGTTTGAATAAATCACAATCCAAATGACCCGTAACTGAATAGCCCGACAACTCGATAGGGTTGCGGATGCTCTTATATCTAAATACGTAGATATCATACTTGCTATTTTAACAATTATATATATGCTATGGTTTTCATGAAATTATCTTTGTTATTTCAATGACAGATTTGTTTGCTTGATGGTATGTGAGAGATTTGATATGCTTAGCTAAAATATCTTTTACTGTAAGATAGATTTGTTTTTACGTATATATTAAATTATCTGCAAATTATACGAGTGAAACTATAGCATTTATTAACAAATGACTATATGATATCATTACTAGACAAAATCATATATAGCTTAGAAAACATAGAACGTAGCCATCCTTAAAAAATATGTAAATTCAGTTACAATTACTATAATACCTTTAGTTGTATAACTATATTATTAAAATTGTTATACGATTACACATAAAACCTTCATGTATTAGCTCATTTAGAACTATTATACGATTTCGATCAAAATTTAAATTCTATGATTAATCTTAATCCTGACCAATGTTTTAAAAACCGGATCGGTGAGCGAACCGGCGAGGCTACCGATTAATGGTTCAACCGGTCGGATCGATCGGACAACTGGTCAGACCGGAATACTGTAGCAAACATTTATATATATTAGCCAAAAAATATTAAAATTTAGCAAATGATAAACAAAAAAAAAATTATAGAACATGTCTTAAAACATAATAACATTAAATGCCAACAAGTTTACAAATAAGCTCAAATATCAAATAATACATAAAAGTTGTTATCAAAATATCCAAAACTAACAATAGGTTCAATGTTATAAATTCAAAGTATGATATTCAATAATCATCTCTTTCATTCTCATTTCCGACTTGAATGTTAATGCAACTCAAGTCATCAAAGCCATCGGTGTTACTGCTAGTATCACCACCATCACCAAATTTTGACAAATCAATTTCTTCATCATTAATTCCCATAACATCATCTTCACTGCCTACATGAAGATTGAATAATATCAAACAATGAACCCAATAAAATATGAAACTATAAATAAACTTATAAGAGTTATTAACCTTTTGATTGTACTTCTTCCTCCAACATTTCTTCCAATTCCTCATAATCAAGCTCTTCATCGGGATTTTCATCAACCACCCAAAATTCTACTTTATCAATAGACTCATAATCAATTGGATCATACGGTCTTTTCTTTGA
>JAYDZE010563838.1:0-12436 GCA_034509125.1 Monilaria moniliformis | reverse complement strand
TTCGGGTTGACCCTATGGGTTCGGGTTATCTTCGGGCCAACCCTATCGGGTTACGGGCTATTCGGTTTAGGGTCATTTGGGTTGAGATTTTTTTTTCGGGTTGTGATTTTTTAACCCTAATCATGTCAGGTTGTCGGGTTAATCGGGCCAACCCACAAGTTTCGGGCTAAATTCACCCTCTCTCTCATCCCCCTCTCTCTTCCTCCCTTTCTCTGCACTACCGTCGCCGCCTTCGCCACTCTCTGTCTCCCCCCCCCCCTTGCGCCACCGACGAGTCCTTCTTTTCTCTCTCCTCCTCTCTGCATAGAAATTGGAAATGAGAAAGTGACGGCGGGCTAAACCGTTGGTCCCTTTGCGTCACTCCCTCTCGGTCCATACGCCTCCCTCTCTCTTCCTCCCCCCTCTCTCTTCACTCTTCATCTCTCTCTTTATTCCCCCTCTTTGGACAAAAATTAGAAATGAGCAGGCGACGGGCGGGCTTAACCTTAGTCGTCGCCCTCGCTTTGCGCCACTGCCAATATCACTGTCACCATCGTTGTCGAAGGTGGTGTGTGCCATGCCCACAACGGTGTTTATTTGGGCAGTGTTGCTTCGATATTGGTTCGTTTGTTGGTTTGTTGGTTCGATTTTTTGGCCAGAATGATGACGTGCTAGATGCCGCCTGACCGGACCACCTTCATCGTTGTCACCGATTGGGTTTCGCTGGCAGAAATAGACGGCAGCAACAGCGTTGATTTAGGCAGAAAGAATGGGTGGGTTTGTTTTCTAATTTTTTTATTTTTCATTTTTTTAATAAATATAAATAAAAATCTATTATTTTTATAAGGATAAAAATGTAATTTTATATGTTGATCTACCAAATAATCTAGTCTATCAAACACTTCACTAGTTCATCTTATTTTTAATCTTATTTACCAAACAACAATACAAATATCAATACTAATTTTAACTAACACTTCATTTCTCGAACCAATACTAATTTAGACACGATTTTAGTATGAGTTTCAATCTAGCACGGCTACCAAACGAGCCCTAAATTTCTAATATATATCTTTTAAGAGTGGTCTAGTAAACTTTATTACGGTTGCACACACACATTCACATTCATGCATATTAGATTACTCAAATAATGAGTGGTTGTGAAGTCGAATTAAGTGCCCAATAAAAAAGAAGTAATATATTTTTTGTGAGCAACTGAAAAAAAAAATTATAATACATTTTTTATGGACAGAAAAAGTAATATATTTTTAACACTTACATATAAATATATATACATATATATGCATATGCATATTTTGGAGTTTAGAATTTAGGGTTTTGAATTGGGTTCATATTATTGGTAAAGAATGAGGACGAGGGCCTAATTTAGAATAACCATAAGGTCCTCGAAAGTAAAAGAATCTAATTTTATAAATTAATATTATAAAGATCTAGTAAATTCATACAAGGAAAGTGAAAGCAATAACTATGTTTATATATACATAACTTTCGCATGTAAAACGAGAAATTAAAGTCAGATTGACCGACTTTGCAATTATGCACATTTTATGGGAGTATCATATATACACGATATATGTTGATGGATTGGTAAGAAATGACATTAAGATAATCATCCCCGTAAGATTTGGTCAATGATTGACTAGTACACGTTGGCTGTTTTATATGACAAGATCTCCAACTTTATTACATGCACAATAAGTTATCAAAGTCACATATCACTTAATGATAGAATCGCAACTTAGTTGGTAAAACACTTCTCCTCTAATTAATAGGTCGGGGGTTCGAGTCACCACGGGGGTAAATGGGGAACCATTATTGATCTTTTAAAAAAATTGGAGAGATAAAAAATGGTGGATCTTAGTGGTATAAGTTGTAAATAGATTGATGTTTAGGCCCTTTTTGGTAGCCCACTTAAGATAAATAAACCCACCAAATCTCGGCCAACAGTAATATTTGTAGTGTTTGGTATGGAGGATAGGGCCCGAGTTTATTAACTCGGCCCGTCTTGGAAGGCGTGTTTTTTACTATTTAACTCAGTTATGTCTTGATAAGCTAACCTAGCCACCCCTTTGGTTATAGACGGTTAATTGAGATAATTATTTTGCTACCCCTTGACCCCTTCAGTTATGAGCTCTCTCTGACGCAATACTCTCTCTCTTCTTTGGTTGGCCAATCTTAATGGAGGTATGCGGCGGTAGTGGCGGTGGTGTGAGGCCCTCTTGTTCCACAGCCGCCGTCTCTTGCGAGTCTGGCCGATCGAGTGAAAGGCGTAGGTTGAGTTTCACAGAAACACTCATTGCGTGAGATTTGGGTTTCGGTTGCATTTTGGCTGCGATTGTTGGTTCAATTTGAGATGTGGGTTTGATGGCAATGATGATATTTTCTGAGCCATGGCCGTTTCAATTTTGAATGGGTTCACGATCGTAGGTTCAATTTGAGATTTGGGGGTTCGATTTTGCTGGGCTAATCCAACCGCGCACCCCAATTTCTATTTTCTGAGCCATGGCCATTTGTGATTGTGGGTTTGAGTTGAAATTTGCGATTGTGGGTTTCGATTGTGAGTTGAAATTTGCGATGGCAGTGATGATATTTTATGAGCCATGGCCGTTTCAATTTCGAATGGGTTCGCGATCGTAGGTTCGAATTGAGATTTGGGGGTTCGATTTTGCTTGGCTAATCTAACTTCGCACCCCAATTTCGATTTTCTGAGCCATGACCATTTGTGATTGTGGGTTTGAGTTGAAATTTGCCATTGTGGGTTCAATCGCCGGAAATGGTCGGTCTTACATGGTTTCCAGCCAGAAGTTTGGCTGCCCCGAAATCTCGCCGAAAATGGACCGCCGGTGAAGAGAGTGACTATTCATAACTTAATTAATATAATTAATTTTGGTTAATTATTAATTATTTATTATTAATCCTATATTTACTAATGCACAATTTAGTTAAACTAATTACAACAAACATTTATTAATTTATTCAGTTAATCAATACATATTAATTAATAAATCAATAATTTAATTTAGTAAATTGAGAATTAATATAATTATTCATGCTTAAAACTAAAAATCTATTCATATTTTAAAAAGGATAAAAATGTCATTTTACACTTTATCTATGGTATAATCTACACAACCAAACAACTCATATATATTTATCTAGATTATTATCTTATCTAGCAAACAATATTACTAAATCTTATCTTTACCAATATCTTCATTCTTATCTTAAGATCCGTCTTACTTTAACTATCTCACTTTATCCTACCATTGCTACCAAAAGAGCCCTGAATGTCTATGAAAATAAGAAATCCCAACTACTCAACGTCTCAACCAACAAATTAAAATTAGTAATTACCGTTTTGAAGTTTTGGAAATATTAGTATATCTTGTTGTTACTTCATTTTGGTGCCACATTACATATATACATTACAGACAGAAATCTCGTAGAATGGTTAGAATCCGCAATTTTAAACTATGCTTTTTTTTTTTTGACTTTTCTTGTTTGACTCAATGCTTTCTATGGTCGGTAGAAAGATTCTTCTCCCCAGTCAGTGTGACGACCATTGCATGAGAAATTGTAACATTCGTCCGATAAATGCCCCAAATTTGGCTTCATTTGCTGTTTTGCCATCAACATGTGTAGGTATAGGAACACAGGTTCCACGCAATTGCAAACAGAGCTATTGTTTTGAATTTATTGGGAAATTCAATGAAGTTTGAATTGGTGAAAGCCGTCCAAACCGACATTTATGAGTTATCTCCGTCCGAGGTCCGACATTAGGCATCTACGTTCCAATCTCCGATGTAGTTTCTCATCCAAAATCATACAAGATACTCTCATTTCAACTATATAAACAGACACTCCACAAACAACACTTATTCCACTCCCCACATTAATTGCTTCAACTTTTGCTCAATCAATATGGCACACCAGATCCCACAAGCCCATGCCAGCAACCCCAATGGAGTTCCTCCGATGGAGACTCAAGATCGCGGCTGTTTCGATTTTCTGACAAGAAAGGAAGAGAAGAAAACTGAAGATGTTGTAATGACAGATCCCAAAGAGGAGAAGCACACGCTGATGGATGAGCTTCGACGCACTCACAGTCAATCAAGCTGCGTAAGTCTCACTACATCCACACATCCTTTCATTGAAAATGTGTGATTTCCTAAATGCATGCATTGTGTTTTTTCTTTGTTTTTCAGTCTAGTGATGAAGAAGGGGAGGAGAGGAAGAAGAAGAAGAAAGGGTTGAAAGAGGAGATCAAGGATAAACTATCCGGCAAGAAAGAGGGAGAAGACGTCGTCCCCGTCCAAGAAGGAAATGCTGGGGTGGAGCAACCCGAAGAGAAGACGGGATTCCTAGAGAAGGTGAAAGAGAAACTCCCTGGGCAGCACAAGAAAGGTGACGAAGAAACTCCTCCTTCTCCTGCAACAGAGCATTCCCCAGGATGTGAGAATAAGGAGAAGAAGGGTATAATAGACAAGATCAAGGAGAAGTTACCAGGACACCATAAGAAGAATGAAAACGAGGTTGAGAACTGAACCAGACATAGTACCTGTCTGTTTGTTTTTCTGTATTTCCTCTTCTGTCTTGTTAGTTTCCATTGTAAGTTGTTTTTCAGCTATTTATATTCTATTTTTTCTATGGCTTTTGTGTCTTGAAATTAGGTGTTCTCTCAACGTTAATTATCTCATGATCCAAAGCATTTAAATTTACAATAAGTGATATGTGATTGAGAAGACAATTGAATTGATTATCCACTAATTTATTGATAATAAGCAGTCGTAAACCTTTACTTTGAGCAAGATTCACTTCATATCCCTCACCAAATGAGCAGTTCCTTAAACAATACGGCATAACTATCGGCCTCCATATAGGTGGAATTCTTGTTTTCAACGTTAGATCAGCCAACAGGATTCCAATCTTGTCTATACTTCCAGAAAGGTTATTAATGAAAAAAATAGACATTTTCGTTTATGAATCTCTGTCGCACATAAATCAAGCCAATAAACCTAGTTAAGAACAACTCTGTCCTTGTCAAAGAACTTCCATTTTTGTCATCTACTTTCACCTACTCACTGCCTTGTTACAAGGTTAGTTGATTTCTGAGTTATTAACTACATGTCAATTATTCAGACTGACACTATGCGGATACGCGATCAGTTAAAACTGTGAATTCTAGACTCCAAGTTATTAGGTTATATCGACTAAACAAATTATGTTTTTTAGCGTTTGTAAACATCTCCTGTTAGCCGTACTCGCGTGAAAAAAAGTAAAGGTTTAAAACCTGGGATCACTTTCAGTAAGTTTTGCATAACTACAAAAAGCTTAAGAAATCAATCAGTAAACTGACCTGTGACCTTTTCTAAGGCAACAATAAGCATTCCTTTCTGTCTGTGTCTGCTCTCTGTCTCTCCCAAATTCGTCCCTCAACTGGCCTATGACATGACAAGACCTATCTTCTTTGTGGGAGATTCCACAGCCGATGTTGGAACTAATAATCATATGTATGGAAGCAAGTTGACGGCCAACTTCCCCCACAATGGCATTGACTTCCCCAACTCACACCCGACTGGGAGGTTCAGCAATGGTTCAATACCGCGGATGAACTTGGTTAGTACAACTTGCCCAGGTTTCACATTAAACAAATACACCTACATCTGCTTACGTTTGCCATGTTATTATGATCATAAATATAAAGCATTGCTCAGCCAAACTTTTCGGGTTGAAGAGAAGTCCACCACCTTTCCTGTATCTGCTTACGCTAGGATCCTATCTGTTCAAAAGGTGTGCTCTCAGAGGTGTAAACAATGCCTCGGGAGGGGCTGGAAATCTAGATATAACTAACTTGAACATGGTAAGCCTGTTTGAGGATTCGGTTATAACTCTCTGATTGCGTTGTGTTGCACTATCAACAGACTGTGCCATTATCTGAGTAGATCAATCAGTTCGCTTCACTACACGGTAATTTTACTGCTATGATAGGAGCACCTAAAACTGAAGCAATGCTCAATAAGTCCGTGTTCTTCATCAGTATCGGGAGCAATGATATCTTCCGCTACTCACCAAGCAAAGATGGAACACTAGACGCGGTTATTTCCCTTCTCATAGCAACATATTCCAGCACATCATAGTAATTAGTAAGAGCAGTCTTTCTGCCCATAACATCATACAAGTTGTCGTACCTTGTAGACATTGTATGAACTGGGAGCAAGAAGATTCGCGATCATGAGCGTTCCACCTGTGGGTTGCTGTCCGCATTCAAGACTGATCCAGTTCAACAAGAACGGCACCACTGGTTGCGACCCTCCCATGAATGATCTTGCTCGGGCGTTCCACTCAGCACTCAACACCCTTATGCTTAATATCAGCTCCCAGCTTCCGGGGATGAAGTACTCTCTTGGAAACACATACCAAATGACTTATGATGCCATCAATAGTGAAAAATCCTACGGTAAGAATTCATCAACACTTTTAATGCCAAAAAAACTGAACGCATGCATGCATACATACAAGGAAAGGACTGGCTGTGGCTGTGGCTGTAGTACTACTCTTTTGGTTTCTTCGAATTGTTCATGACGTGGAATCAGCGTGCTGTGGACATGGAAAGATGAACGATCAAGGTCCTTGTATTTCAACAGCGCTGCATTGCCCTGACCGCTGGAAGTATTTGTTCTGGGACATGTACCACCCAACACAGTTAGCCTCCTCTATAGCAGCTGCAACACTCTATCTGGGGCCATTTTATGTACACCAATTAGTTTTGGTCAACTGGAACTCGAAAACTAGCAGTCGAGCATGAATTTGTGATTGGAGAACTGTATGAAAGTAAGTAAAATTGACACAGAAATCATGATTGTGTGATGGAGGGTTGCAGGTGTGATGGAGGATTGCTTACTGCAACCTGAATATTTTTTCAGTTTTTAATGTTCGGCAAGCTCTGGGTCCATGCGTAAATAGGAGAGAAATTTAAAAGTGATAACTTTCAATCTCAATATGTAAAAGTCAATAGCCCTTACAGACAAACTCGATGATCAAATGATTCTTGTTAGCTCAAATTTATATGGAGCTCTTACAACCTTTGAATCTCCTAAGTCGCAATTTAGTTTATATATGAAAACCATATTACACTCGGGCTATCTTTATGTACCATACAAGAATTATAATACCACCTTTGAGAAAGCCGCCCATCTGGCAGCTGAAGCACACTATAAGGGGCCACTACCAAGTATTTTTTTTCTCAACTTTTATTGGACAATAGCAAGCTAGCATGAACTTGTCATCAAAGAACTGCAAATCAAGAGTAGAATTAGACGAATTGTCATAGAAATCACGAATGCATGCTTGTGTTAATAGTCAGGCATGCAGTAAATTATTACATTGCTGTTGTGAAATAGATTCAGATTGCAGCAATCTAATAAGTTGCTATGAAGTTTATAAATGGCAACCCAATTGCAGCTCTTCATGTGTTCAGAAGATCTGAGATCCAATCAACAATGATTAACAAGAGAGAATGCAGTCTCTTGATACTCCTCAATAAACATGTTAAAGAGCTACACGTATCAAACTGTGTGCCATCTCAGCCACAGCTGATGCATCACAATATGAAAATCATATAAGACTATTATTCTCGCATCTCAGCATACTTTTGTTCTTTCAGAATCCACCAAAAGCTACTGCTGAATTTCACTACCAACATTGTGGAGTCAGCATACAATTTCATCTGGTTGATAAATTAGGCTGCACCTTCCAGACCCACTCTAGTAACCTGGAAGAGCATGAGAATTGATGTGCAAAAAGGAGGCAGTTACCTGACTTATATTAGAACAAAATAATCCAGACAGCCGGAGAAACGGAAATTTGAAAGAGGTCATTCTTAAGCTCGAGAAATTTTCTGCTCAAGTACTCAATCCTGTCAAGCGAGATGAAGTTATGTTCAGTTCATACCATAAGATGAGAATAAGTTGCAGCATGTAAAGAAGTCACTCAGATTTTCTTGAACAGTTTCTGAAGATATAAATGCCACCACTGTCATAGGTAAAATCAAGGTAAACATGTAAGTAAGATTAGGCAGAAATGAGGTAGAATAGATGCATGATCTCTTCAAACAACTTTTTAAAATAACAAATGATAGACTCATGGTTCAGAATATCTTTTATTGGACCTATGTATGTGAGATTGAGAATTAAAACCGGATATCAGTGATTTAACAAAGAATAGCTGTAAGTTACCTGGCAATGTATAACACGATTCAGCACTATTTTATTTGAAGAATATCTTTCACCATCTCAATTTTTGGGATACTCCTGCATGATTAGAATCAGGTATTCTGGATATTCTAGTTTTAAACGTTAAATGAGGTAACCTATGGCACAATCTTGTCTATACTAGCACTGGTCATTAGTAACTAGATATTCCAAAACATTAACGTTTTCGTTTATGGAATTGGAGATCATTGTCACAAAAACTTAAGTTACTATAATCAGTAACCAACCATTTCGTCCTTATCAGACATAAATCCTATTATATCATTTGTTTTATCTAGTTTGTTCTTCTGCTTGCAGCCACATTCATTTGTTATAAAGCACTAACTCTATTAAATTGTGAATCAATTCACACTCTCATGCAAAGTCACGATCAGCTGAAAACTTCTAAATCTAGACATCTTAATAGGTCATTCCGCCCAACAAATCATTCTTCGGTATTAGAGAAAAGTTTAACTCCTTAGGCCTCACCAAACATTTAAACACAAAGGCCTATAAGTACTGCCAAGAATTAGTCAGCATGCATAGAAATAAGTTTTAGCATAAGTAAAGTAAAGATAACAATACAACCTCGTCCTGTTATGGCCACAATAAGCATGCCTCTGTTTTTGTCCCTGCTGATTATCTGTGCCAATTTCATGCCTCATTTGGCCAACGCCACCAATAAACTCGTGTTCATTCTTGGCGATTCAACAGCTGATGTTGGAACTAATAACTATATTTCAAGCCCGTTAAAAGCCAATTTCCCCCACAATGGCATTGACTTCCCCAAGTGCCAACCCACTGGGAGGTTCAGCAATGGTTTCAACAGCGCTGACGAACTTGGTTAGTTCAAACATAGATTACTATATCTCCCAAGGTTTTGTACAGAATAAATGCATGCACGTCTGCTAACATGTCGTGTTATGTTAATGATGCCTGCCTCAGCAAAACTTTTCCAGTTGAAAATGAGCCCACCTCCTTTTCTGTATCTGCTCACGCTTGGATCTGGATTCCAACAGCACCTCTACAAAGGTGTAAACTTTGCCTCTGGGGGTTCTGGGCTCCTAGACATAACCAATATTAACAATGTAAGGCCTTAACTTGCTCGATTGTGAGGATTCAGTTCTAATGTTATTCTCTGATATTTTCTTTTCATACCCCATTGCCTTGAATTGTCAACAGACAGTGCCCTTATCGGAACAGATCAATCAATTTACTACAGTGAGCAATAATTTCACTGCCATGATAGGCGAACCCGCAACTGAAGTAATGCTCAATAGGTCTTTGTTCTTCATCAGTATTGGGAGCAATGACATTTTTGGTTATTTCAACAGAAGTGATGCAACACCTCCAGACAGCTTCATCACCATGATGCTATCAGCATATTCTCAGCACATCAAAGTAAGTTTCTTGGTAAATCAGTCTCCAAAGATACAAATCACCAATTATTTCAACCTAAACTGATTTCACCAGGGTGGTGCTAGACGTTGTACAGACTTGGAGCAAGAAAATTCGGCATCATAAGCGTTCCACCAGTAGGTTGCTGTCCATTTTCAAGACTAATCCAATTGAACTCTACCGGCACCAACGGTTGCTTCTTTCCCATGAATGATATTGCTCAGGCGTTCCACTTTGCTCTCGAAGGCCTTCTACTCAACATCAGCTCACAGCTTCCGGGAATGAAATACTCTCTTGGGAACTCATTCAATATGACTCTTGATGTCATTAACATGCCAAGAAACTTCTGTAAGAATACATCAAATTCTTGCCTTAATTCAATGTTAAAAACTAAAAAACATGCATAAAAGGAAGAAAGGAATGAGGATACTCTAACATCTTCTATTCTTCCTACTGTAGCACTATTTGGAACAGTTGATGCAGCATGCTGTGGGCATGGAACATTGAACGCTGAAGGCCCTTGCAACAGAACAGCATCGGTTTGTTCAGACCGCTACACGTATTTTTTCTGGGACAAGTTCCACCCGACTCGGGAAGCCTCATACCTTGCTGCTCAAGAACTCTATTACGGCCCAACTTATGTGTCACCGATTAGCTTTAGTCAGCTGGCACAGGACAACTAGCTATATACATATCCAGTATGTTGTGATAATAAGTGGGATTGCCAAAGATGCCATGATTATGTGTTAATGTTCATAGGCATTGATTACTTCGAAATCTATTTTGCTTACACAATTTCCTGTAACTTGGAATCATATCAATGTACAAGCTCTGATCCCAGAAAAGAGACAGAATCTTTTTATAAATAACTGGAATATTAAATTAAAACTCTGTAATCTTTTGGTAGCTGGAAGTATATCTTCACGAGCAAAAACAACAGATGGGAAAGGGGATAATCGAGGATGGATACTGATGTGTAGAGACGCAATCTTCATCTACAACTAGTCCATGAATACTTATACGATCTTTGATCAATCAATTCATCTCCGCGCATACCTAACCGCATGCCGTCTCAGCCACAGCTGATACATCAACATGTTGAAAGCATCCATCGACTGCGCCTCCTCGTTCCACACCAAATGCGTGCTCGCCGCCATAACCATTTGTCTCATCTCCGCAATCTTCTCCTCGCTTACCTCCGATAAAATCTGCTTCAGCCGCTTAGCGCCTCCGTGCGGCACTGCCACCACTAGAGCCAGATCGGACCATCTCAAAACATCCATCAACGGCAAGTCCTGAACCGGACGGTCCACGATCACCACCGGCACGCAGCCGGAAGCCATCGCCTCAACTATACCGGCCACCTCCCCGCGATATAGAAATAAACAGAATTTACTCTCTCTGAAGCTCCGCGAGGACTCCAATTGCTCACGTTTCTCCTCGACCAGAAAATCGGAGTCCAATCTCAACTGGTTGACCAAATTCAGCTCTGTCTTCCCGTCCCATCGCAAGTAGCCCAAAATTGAAGTCTCCGTCGAAGCCTCCGCCGTGTGGAAGAGCGCGAGCGGCGATCCGCCGGAAGGAGGCAGCGTGATGTCCTTGTGCGGGACGAAATAGCCGGAGACGACGGGGAAAACGGATATTTGGACGGAATTCTTCTTCAGCTCGAGAATATTCCGGTCGGATGAGTAGTCAATTCCGGCGGGCGAGACGAAGAAATGATCGGCGCCTAGGGTTCGGTTCCAGTAAGGGAGGTCGGTCCGGAGTTCTCTGACGACACGCGCCATAGAGCGCGTGGAGGTGTCGGGGGAGAAGGGGACGAAGAAGAGGTGCGCCTCATCGGGATTCCGAGTGAGGAAGGGGCTGCGGAGGAGGGAGTTGTAGAAGAGAGAGGCGGGGGCGTCGGGGAATTCGAAAGGGGTGTAAGGGGTGTAGATGAAAACTTTGAAAGTTGTTAGCATGTTTTGGTAGTTCTGGGGAAGTGTGGTCGGGGAGAGGTAGGGGGATGGTCTGGCGGCGGAACGAGGTGGAAGGAGGAGGAGGGCGAGGAAGAGGGAGAGTATTGCGGCCGCCGCTGCCATTGGAGGTGGTGGTGGGCGCGAGGTCCTACTTTTCTGAGTTGATATTTGCGTGCGAAGTGAGAATGATAATAATGGTTTGTTGAAACTTTATACTCAACTCTCGAAACTGTCAAACATGGAAATGTTGGTCACTTTTTGTTTTCTTTTGTTCTTTTTTAATAATTCAATCATCATTACTGTGATTGTAATGAGTAGTATCCATCTATCCATCATCACCTCACCTGGAAACTGAAAATAATATTCATCTTGCTTTTAAATGATTAAAATTGTTCTTGTGAATTGATCCATAAATTCACTCAACACCATTATCAAGTGTCTTATTACTTATATCTACAATTTATCCACTCCCAACTTTATGTTATAATCAGCTAACATATGATGATCATTTTGGGAGTCATCAATAAATAATTTAAACAACATATCACTCATTTTTATTTAAGTTTTTTTTATCCGACGGATTAGCTTGAAAATAAAAAAATTTCGATTGAATTCAATTAGGAAAAAAAAATCGTTGGAGTGGATGGAACAGTCAGAGGAAGTTGTAAAAATAGCCCGAGATCAAGGGATTGAGGGCTCGTTTGGTAGGATTGCTAGATTAAAATCAAGACTAAAATCGTGATTAAATTAGTTTGGGCCCAATAGATAAAGATTAAGATAAATTTATATTGCATTTTATGTTGTTGTTTGATAGATGAGATTAAAAACAAG
>JAYDZE010563827.1:0-12437 GCA_034509125.1 Monilaria moniliformis | reverse complement strand
TTTCTAAAATAGTTATAAACTTATAGTTGTAATTTTTAATTTAATTTACAAATGTTATACTTGAATAGTTTGAATTTTTTTTTTTTAAAAATAAAATAAAATAACGAAAACCGGGAAACCGGAACCGGAACCGCCGGAACCGGCCAACAAACCGTCGTTTGTAACCGGAACCGGAACCGGCGGTTACCGGTTCCAAACCGTAACCGTGGAGAAGGCTGGCGGTTCGGTTCTGGTTCCCAACCTTCGGAACCGGAACCGGAACCGGCGGTTCCGGAACCGTGAGCATCCCTACCGACCCGGATCCTACCCATGGACCTACGAATCGACCCGGACCTGACCCGCGGGTCCTAGGATTTTTGGTTGTGTAGAGACAGCGCGACCGCCTCTTTTTTCGTTTTCTCGTCGCGCCACTGCCACAACAACGTCGCCCATCCGATTATAACAGCCACCGTCACGCCACCACCTCGTCGCCGACCAACACCACTGGACTCACGCCAAACCGGCAACTAGCCTCGCGTCCTGTTCTGCGTTGGTGTTCCATCGTCCACCGGCATCCAATGAGATATATATTATTTTGCTCCTCAGATACATTTATATCAACGTTGATATGTACCCTCAAACTAACTAAGTTGATCCCCAAATATAAAAAACTGAGTTGATAGGTTTAATAATCTTAATAGACTTACATCGTATTTATTTAATAATGCCTACAATTTATAAAAGAAGAAGAAAAAAAAAGATTCGTACTTCCGAAATATACTGGAAGAGCTAACTATTCGCAGAGAATCTTGATAAGCCACTCTTCTGCTTCCACATGCGTTAACTTCTATCTCTCCCACTTCAATCTCTCCCGCGAAATTTTCACCGCCTTTTTCTCTCTCTAGGCCCCTTCTCCTGTGATAGTCGCTCTCTCACTTCCCAGAATCTCCGTACTTTCCAATATCCAAAAGAATTCTTTTGATTTGAAACTCTTAACTTGTAATTAATATTCTTGTATATCTCCTAAAGATAAAAGGGATTTCCTCCTGCCCCAGTATATCCTGTTTCCTTCCATGGAGTCTCTGTTTCTTCTCGACCCCTTTTTTCTAGCCGTTGAGCCCTTTCTTAAATTACAAAACTTGTATATATGCTAATATTACCTTAATTATGTATTTTCTAACAATCCCTTCCAAGATTTCTTCTATATATTGCTTATATATAGGTTCTTGACCGTTGGGCAGTAAAAGTTCGAAATTTTTTTTTATGAGAATTTGATCTGGCTTTGATCTGAGTGATTAAACCTTGTGTTTTGTTTTTCTGGGATTCTGCTAATAAGTTTGATTATCCGTGTGCCAAAAAATGGAAGAAGTTAAGTGTAGTAAAACTGAAGCAGAAAAAGAGGATGGCAGAAACAACAGTGCTGCTGCTGCTGTCGATGATGATGATAAGCCTGTTTCTGTTCATGGGTTTGTGTTTTTTCCTTTTTTACAATTTGAAGTTCTTTTGAATATGTGATAAAAAAATTATTTGCAGGTTATAGTTGCCTCATATCAAGCTTATATTTTTTATTGTGGGTGATTTTGCCAGTTATACACTACAGCTATATTGTATGAGTGAGTGGCTTTTACCTGTTTATGATGTTCATTGATTTCATGTTTATGACAGTAACTCAAGAAAATTGTCTGGTCCAACAAGAAGGTCATCCAAGGCAAACTGGACTGAGGAAGAGGTGATTAGTTTGTTATTTCTTCATCGTAGGACTTATGTTTGATGTGTTCTTAAGTTGTTCGTTTCTGATCTTCATATTCATATATCTATTGTGTGAAACCATGTTGATTCTCAAGTATAATGTCTTGTTGTTTTTGTGCAATAGGATAACATTTTGCGAGATGC
The DNA here is from genome assembly GCA_034509125.1 of Monilaria moniliformis. Lineage (NCBI taxonomy): Eukaryota > Viridiplantae > Streptophyta > Magnoliopsida > Caryophyllales > Aizoaceae > Monilaria > Monilaria moniliformis. The sequence goes on along the minus strand of JAYDZE010563827.1, from coordinate 10,565 downwards.
AGTTCAAAAATATGAAGGGAAGTCGTGGAAGAAAATAGGCAAGTTTTTCTTGTTTATTTGTACTATGATGTTTTGATGGTTTTCTCATATTTGTTACAAGAACCTAATGAGTATGCAATAACAGAAAAATATCAGTTTCCATTTTAATTGATCTTTGAGTTTAATACAATAATACAATAAATAAAACTGATGCTGCTTCCCTACTGACATTATTGGCTCAATGAGTTTGATTTTGCAAAGAGAACTGTTTTGCAGCTGGATGCCTCCCTGGTCGAACGGATGTGCAGTGCTTGCATCGTTGGCAGAAAGTTATAAATCCCGACCTGGTTAAAGGGCCCTGGAGTAAGGAGGTCATACCATGTACCTATATTCTATGCAAAAAAATTCCCTAAATGAAAGGAACTATCTTTTTCTCTTCAAAAAGTGTGACATTATCTTTATCTTCTTGTTCGACTTCTGCAGGAAGATGTCATTCTAATTGAGTTGGTTGAGAGATCCGGTGAGAAGAAATGGTCTGAAATTGCAGAACAGCTTCCAGGCCGGATGGGAAAGCAATGCCGGGAAAGGTCATCTAGTTGCAGTTTTGCATGCCCTTGATGTGTTAAGGTACTCATTTGTTTTATGAGAAATGTAACATGCCTGTGATTTCTTTAGGTGGTACAACCATTTGAAGCCGGAGATAAATAAGGCAGCGTGGACAGATGAGGAGGAAAGGATTCTGATAAATGCTCATGCTGAATATGGGAACAAATGGTCCATATTAGCCAAGCTTTTACCTGGCAGGTACTTTTTCGTTCAAGAATCTCAAGAATCCAGCTTATGTCAATTTGATCTTTGGTTATGATGCTTGTGAAATTTGTTTTGCAATGCGTTTTGTGTAATGATTTTGATGAATCTTGGATCTAAACTAGGACTTTAAACGCATCTGATTTCCTCACTGAATCTGCTAGGACTGAGAACTCAGTTAAAAACCACTGGAACTGCTCTCTGAAGAAGAGACTCTGTAGCAATCCGGCCTGTGGCTCCGTTGCAAATCATCCTCGATTATCTGTACCTCCTTTGCAAGCCAATAGTAAACGAGTTGCTCGAGATTCCACAGAAGCAAACCAAACTCCAAGCACCACCAATTTGGATAGTAGGAGCAATAGAGAATTGAGTGCCATGGATTTGTTTCTTGGAAATCATAGCAATTTATCATTTGCTTCAGGAAAAGCAAAAAATTCAGTGCCATCAACTTCCAGCAAGACTGTGATCATGGATGACATGTCAAAGGCCTTGAATCATGGTACTAGAAAGACACAAGTACGAGGTTTTACTTCACTAGGTGAAAACGATCCATGTCATAAGCCTTCTCTCTTATGTGACAATAGAGATCTAATTAGGCCAAGAGGAGACAGTGGTGATAACCTTGAGAGTTCATCGGAGTGGGCATACACGGGCTTATGCTATGAGCCAATTCAGTGGGCAGATTTGGATATCTGCTTGTCGACTGGTAGGTTTCCAAGCACCGAGAGCTACATACGCCAACAGCCAAGATCAAGACGGGATGTGAAGGAACCACCATGTGATGCATACAGCAGAGCTAGGGCCATACTGAGGAGTGCAGCCATGAGCTACCGTAATGTGCCGTCTATTATTAGAAAACGCGCGATCCAGCTATTGCACGGAGGCGTTCCTGCACTGGATAATGATATTGCAGTGAGAAGTAATCAAGTCCCTAAAGTAGATGATGATGATGATGATGATGATGATGATGATGATGATCAAGTTCATACTTGCACTTTTCTCTCACAAAGCTTGAGAAGTTTGCAGCCGTTGAATCTGTGGGGATTTGAACGAGAATTTGGCGATGCATGAGATTGAAATGATATTATCAATAGAAACAAGGGATTAAGATGGTTTCTGTGATCAGGTTTGATGAGAATCCTGCTTTATGTAGCTCTTGATATTTGCTAATGCTGCAAAACAATGTGTTGCTTGCTGCTGCATGGTGATTTTAATGTATACGATTGTGATGTTGCGTTTCTCAGTTTATGTTTCTCTCTTTTTTCTTTTGCTGGTGTATTTTAGGACCGATCGGAAACTTCCAAGTAAGGGAGGCGTAACTAACTTACAATAATGTAGGAGATTGACGGCTGAGAATTAATGTTTACACCTATAAATTTTGGTGTGTTTAATGAAGATGATTCTAGAAAATGGTGGTTTTTGTAGTAATTGCATGACCTACCAGCTTTCATGTTGTTAGACATATCACGACGAGCATTTCTCTCCCTCTTTCTCTCTCTCAAATAGTAGAATATACATAATTTTGCCAAAAGGGACTTCCATATGAGTAATTAATAAAAGTTTCCATTTTTAGTCGGAAGAAAGTAATTTTAAGATATCCAATAAATATAAAACTGACAGAGACCCAACAACCCCTTATCCGTATTTTCGAATTCCTCTTGCATCTCTCTCTCTCTGTATCATATCTGCAGAGTCCAAATGCCGCAGGGAACGCTTGAAGTTGTTCTTGTCGACGCCAATGGTTTGGAGAACAAAGATTTTTTATGTATGTGAGATCTTTTTATCTTGTGCGTGTATTTTATAAGATCATTTGATCTGATAACAATCTCATTCCTGGTGATCTATCTTTGATCATCTTTTCTTGTTTTTTGCAAGGTAAGCATGATTTCGATATGACGGTTACATTCATAATTTTGCCAAAAATACTTGACAATATACAGAAAACATTGAACGTACATTTGCAGTTTATTACAACAATTTAGACAATAACAACATTGTTGGAAAAAAATATCTTATGCACTGAATTTATTCGTTTGATTCGGTGCCTGACAGCCAGCACTGATGCTTATGCCATAATCAAATGCCAAGATCAAGAGAAAACGAGCAAAGTTGCATCAGGTGCATTTTCATTCTCATTCTTGGCCTATGTAAATTAATACTCAAAGAATTGAGCGCCATCCTGTAATTTGCTGCTCGAATTAATGTATCTACTTATCTATCATGCATGTTTTAAACTGATGGCTGAAAATTGTTGTTACTCCCCAAATCTTGGCTTGCAGTTGAAGGATCGTCCCCCACGTGGAATGAGACCTTCATGTTTGCCATCTCTGAAGATGTTAAGGAACTGAAAATCAGGATAATGGATAAAGACACTCTTAGTGCTGATGACTTTATTGGTGAAGTGACGTATGTAAATTACCTAATTTATCTGCTTCTACAATTATAAACTCTTGTTGTCTGCTGCAATCTGTGGTTTTTCAATCTATTCTTGGATTCTCAGAATTCCTCTTGAGCCGGCGTTTGAAGCGGAAAGAGTTCCAACAGCTATGTACAATGTTGTCAAGGATGGGACATTATGTGGAGGGCTAAATGTCAGCCTCAAGTTCACTCACCAGGTTGAATATAACTATTTAGTCTTAAAAGATTTTCTTGAAAAAGAATATGATTCCCATTCTCATTACATACAAGCTTTCTAGTATGATTTTACCATTCTTGCGTGGTGCATAATGTTCTTTGTTGTTGCAGACAACACAAAGCAGGGGGTTTTCTAGTGAGGATCTGGGAGGGTGGAAGTCATCATCAGCAATGGATTGATGTTGTTCTACAAAGCGAAGTTTCTGTTTCAGCATCTTGAGCAAGATTCTGGTATCTGAATTTCATTGTACCAACTGCATTGTATTAGAATTTTTATCAGACTCAGATTTGAGCAGACCAATTTCAGTGCCTCTTAGCTTGTGGCAGATTTGGAGTTTTCAATAAAGTGTTAGAAGTTGCTTGATCAATTTGGTTAATGTTAATAATGATTTGACATATTCTTTCATGATATGGTTTTTTTGCTGAGGATTTGTTGTATGATGCATAGATTTGCATGTTGCCGAGGAAACACGGGTTTATATCTTGGCACATTTCTGACTGTTTTTTCAGACATCAACTTTGGCCAAACAAATTAAACATATTTCATTACAAGAACAAGAACAAGAACAACAAGATGATTCTGCAGGTCATTATCTGCATTGGGTTGTTATAAATAGAAATGGAGAAACTATCATCCCTTTACTAGGAACATCCAGAAAATAGATAAAAAGAGTGAGAAAGGAAACTTCATAAGAGCCATATACAAGAAATCAGTTTTGTCAACTATCCCTAGATTATGCAATCCTTTCCGACCACCCAATTTTTTCTAACAAGAGATTGTTAACAGTTAAAGCTGAAATCTTGACAAGTCTAAACTACAGCAAACTACGCAGATCATCAAGGCAGAATGAAGAACTTTGGCATACGTGGGCAAACTCCGACCTCAGAAAGCCCATTTTCTTGAAGGATATGACTTTTCCTTTGAAGGAACTGACAAGCCAACCTGTTTACTTTGCTCTTCGTCGGGTTCCTTACTCACGAGTGCAGTTCCCACATAATGAAGCAATGCAGATGCATCTTCAAGATTATTCTTCAAATTGAAGGATGTTGACATATAAAGCTTTGAGGGTTTCTTCACCAATTTCTTTACTGTCTTTTCAAGCTGTGCAGATTCTAGGAACCTTTCTGTAGCTGCATCCCAAGAAAGCTCGTGATTTTGAGCATCTGTCAGTGGAGCAGGCTGGTCTTGCAATGCTTTGCGTGTTTCCTTCACAAAGCCCTCACTATCATCATACATTCGGCAATTTGGAAATTGCTTGAAGAAATTATTTGAGGGGTGATTTGCGCACACAACTATTTTGCCCATTGCCAATGCTTCAGCTGTTGTTGTGCAGACTACATCGGTAGTGCTAGGATTTAGGAACACCTTGTAGCTGGAAGGGGAAAAATTAAAGGACATCAGTAACTGATAGTGTATCCTATCTTGGAAGTTGAAGCAAAACTAGTGAACCGGACAACCTATGCCATGGCATTTCACTTTATGGATAAAAATACAATTATGGATTTAAGAGTAAATAGTAGCATTTTAGGCAGAAATGGGCATCAAAATCAAGTATGTAAAAGTGCATGGTTTTCTTCTAATACATACAAAAGGTTACAAGCGCATTCAAAAGCAATATACTGGAAAAAATGGAAACAGATGAACATCATCAAATCCCAGATTTAGCAGGCCATCATCAGTGTACTCCTAGTTCCAGTAATATATTCTATTTACTACAGATAGGCACTTCTTTTTCCCTTTTCCAAAAAAATAAAATAAAAATTCAGGCAAATTTATATCCGAACAGTAAAACTACTTACTCGTGAAACAAGGGATCAGCATGATCACGCCCAGGGTTAACCGTGACTGTTATTTCCAGTTTTTTTGCAGCTTCTTCAACTTGATCAGAGTCCTCCCCGCTGCCATACAAATCAACTTCAATGCCCGTTAATTCTTTCTGGTTATCAGATAGGAGTTTGAGCAGCTCCTTGTAGCCTTTGTGCCAAACCATCTTTCCAATGTAATATGCACCTTTAGTGAAGGGCTGGGTCTCATTCTGTTGTTGCTCTCTTTTTTTCATGCCAATTTCAAGGAACTTTGGATTTACTCCGTGTACATTGCAAATAACAGATCTAGGAAGCTCTTGAGTAGCAGCAGACAGTCGGATCACCTACAATTATGAACCAGACATGTAAGCAACTACCAGTCGGGCTATAGTAATTGCCAACAATCAGAATCATGCCGGGTGTTTTCTGTCATATACAAACATAGCTTTCATGTAGAAGTACAGTGAAGCTTATAAGCGACACCAATTAAAACATGAGATCACATACTTTAGTGCAAAGTATTCAGGTTATAGCAAACATGAACGGCTGTCCTGTTCTCTGGTGATGGTAAAGTTGTCTACATTAACCTAGCTTGGACTAGTTTAAAACTAAGAGGAGTATTTTAAAAGTAAGACAGTGGAAAAGTGGCTATACTCGAGGATTTTCCTACCAGCACCTTCAATCGTAAGATTAATAGAGATATTCATAGTTTTTAGAAGAAAAATATGGAAAATTTGCTAAAGTTCAAAATTCGTGGCCTGAAAAATATATGATTAGCTAATCGATATTCAACTGGGTACAAACTTTAAATATCTAAATTGGAAATTCAAACATCAGTGGCTTGCACCATATGGCATTAGCTGATAGAAACTACAAATATGAAACTATTTTCTCATAATACATAACTGAAAGAAAAAAGAAAAAAAAGAGGCAGTTCTGGAGAGGCTTACCCGGTGGCAGTATATGTCGACAACCCAACTGTTCATATATTTCAGCAAAAAAGCTTGGAATTGCCCATTCTTCTCTCTCTTCACATATTCGAGATAATTTGTGTGAACAACTCCCACAACCAGTCGAAATTTTAATTTCCATCTCTTCCCATGATGATACCATGTCAGGTGCTCAGGTTCCTCAAGAACAGCAACATCTGCCTCTTCATCAGGAATGACTTCAGTAATGTCTCCTAGAGCAATGATGCTCCTTTTATGTACGGAAAACTGCAGCATGAGATTAACTTGTGTAAGAATATAATTTTTCCAGGAGGAAGTTGGTGACAGTAGCTAGTTGCAAATCATGCAGTGAAAACATATGGTGTTGAACTGTAAGACTTCTCAATTTCTGTGCAGACATCAAAACAATGCAGAAAGTTGAACTTTATAATCCACACTCTTCATGATGAACCAGTACTACCCAAAACAGGGTAACCACCAACAATCAATAACTTGACAACAGTATGTACACATTATATCTTGACTTACTCTTCCTGGGTAAAACCGTATTGTGAAACTTGAGCTGAATCCAGTCCTTTCTTCAAGCCACTGGCGCACATAAGTTTCTTGTTCTGGTGCTGATTCAAATGTGATTTTGTTGGAATACACATGTTTTTGGTCCTCCAGTTTCAACCAAGGGATCACCAAAGTAACTTTCCGCTCATCATCTTTTGCAAGATACGCTGCACGAAACAGAGGGTTGACAGAAGTCCCGGTTAGCCATGGAAGGCTTGCCGTAGTAAATATTGCGATATGTTGCTTCTTATCCATGCATTTATGAGATTTAGCTCCGATAGACTCTTGGAAGATAGGTCACATCCCACGGAAAACTGGAAAAGCTGACTTTAATAGGATAAATAGCGATGTCCTATCTGCAATGATAAAGATAAAATGATCATATTAGATATCAATATTCTGAAGAGCCCATCACCATGTTCTGTCTATGACAGCATAAGGGTCCAACAAATTGCCATCAAATAAATAAAATCAATTTCCGTCATACAGCAAGTGGTCACATAATTACAAGACATATGTGCCACAAAAGTAGAATACCACTTCATACTTCTCACACATTGAAGCCTCATGCAGATTAGAAACTCAGCGTGCATATCGATCCTAAAGATTCCTCCACAGAGAACATTAGAACTCAAATTATTAGAAAAAAAAATAGGAAACATAATCATAATCCAACAAACTGAAGCATGACCCTACATCAACAGACGTAATAAGCAGCTATGCTAAATTTTCATTAACACCAATACCCAAAAAAATATTATATTTCCTTCAACAATATCCAAAAACTGTATCACATAAACAGAGAAATAGACGAAATTTGAACATGAAACCGGAACTGCCGGAAAAATACCAATCAAAATAGTAATATGAAAAAAACAAAAATTGTATTTCTCCTCCGATCACTGAACTTGTCCTAAAAGCAAAATTGGCGTTTCTTTACCTCAACAATGGCGTGCCAGGAAACGAGGAACTGTCGATTCCGCTACCTTTTGAACAAGGAAGCCATCAATTAGATAATTAAATTAATAGACAAGCCAATTAATTAGGTCTAACAATATTAGGATTTTGAGCTGGAAATTAGGGGAAGATTCGAACGATGGTTGCGTTGGAAAGTTTTGTATGGACTGGAAATAGGAGGCGCGTGGCGACAGTTGTGAAATTAGAACAAAGTACGGAGGGACGTGATTGGTCAGTTGGGTTGGTAAAACACGAATATTCCAAGGGAAGCAAGCAATTGCTTTGACTCTCCTTAAAAAAGTCTATTTTATTTATTAACTGAGTTTTTGTTTTTGTTTTTGTTTTTGCAGTAAGGAAGTGGTTCACATTTTAAATAAAATAAACTTGAATTCCATAATTCTAATCAAATGGACATTGACTTGAACCCCGTAAATACAGGCCTCGTCTAAAGCATTATAGTATTCTACATTGCTAGAAAGGCCGGGCTTTATATGATAGGCCTAACACATTTTGCATTACCTAAGGCTATGCAAAAATTGGGAGGTGGGCTATCTAGCATATATTGCCGTTACCAACGAAGAAAGAAAATTAAATAAAACAAAAGAATCAGATCAAGCCGCCCAACTATAAATACGATTAGTATGTATGACACGGACATAAATACTATTTGTATAAACACAATTGAGCATATGACACAGTAAATCTAAAATTTGAACTAAGAAATAAATTAATAATAAATATATATAAATATGAACGTGTCAAAATACAGCATAAAATCATCAAGTTATATGAAAAATGGCATGCATCCGGTATGAACCTAACACGAAATTATCATATTATTATCATGTCAGTACGATAAGGATATGGACACGATAAGATATGATACAATCCATTAATGCCATACGTGTTTATGTGACGCCAAAAATCATCAAAGCTACAACTTACAACTTATTGGTGCTAATTACATGATAAAGTCTCAAGTTCACAACGATCGTTTTATGTATTTGGCTAAGAAAAGAGTTTGTTAGTAATTCTTGTCATTCTCTAATGATTACGCAACGGAAAACAACAAACAAGAATAACAGATCTAGATTTATAACTTAATTCATGTGTTGAGCAGTTAACTCACAATAATTAGAATAACTTACTTGTTGTGCAATCTCTTGAGCAGATGACTGGAATATGCAGATGAATTCACGATCATTAGTATCCATGTGCACCTTTGATTTAATGCAGGAACAATTCCAGGTACAACAGTTCAATACAGAAATCTAGAAAATTTGTATTGAACCTCTCATATTATAACAGACAAAAGATTGGATTTTCCTCACATTCTTTCTTCTCTATATTCTGAAAGTATGTGAACTGAATTCTCTTCTATTTCTCTATAATAGAGAAATATATATAATAGTACCAAGAGGCCCTGGGCCTATGGGCTTATTATCTTTTGTCTGCTTTAATTAATTAATAAGTCCAATTATTAATTAATCAAAGCCATATCCAGTATATATCCTAATCTAGTCCATATATATCTTTCAATCTCCCACTTGGACTAACATTAAATATAATACGAAGCTCTAACTTTGTACCCATGAGCGGATCAATAAAACACATAAAGTGTGACCCTCTAGTCCCCCACTATCGATGATGATCAAATCAAAGTCTGCACAAAACTCCTAGACTTCGTTGTGCAGCGAACTCGATATATGAAGGAAGTTTACGTGAGTTTGGTAAACAAGCCTTTTTATGAAGTTTATGTAATATCATTTCATTCGGGAACCACTCGATTGAGCCTAGGATCTGACATGTGTCTATCAAAATAGCTCAATCACTTTATCTCATCTTTATTATATGACTCATTCGATCATATTCAATTACTTTAAATGAATATATCTTTGCATTGGCCAATGACTTAATAGTCATACAATATAGAGAATTTGAGTGTTCTCTCGAAATTTCATTCGATGAATGAATCTCATTATTGCCTCAACTACCATTCTCATTTGCCTTATGATGTACCCAACACAAGTCCGTATCTTGGTCCTCATTTGGGAAACAAGCGTTGTACAAGGTCAAAGCACATCATTAACAAACAAAATGTGTAAGGATCTCAAGTCAAAGGACTATCACATACTCCACATACTAATAAATTGTAGACACTGAACAAACAGTTTAATAGTAGGGTATATCAATACTCTCCAACGTATCCATGTGTCCATCACGAATATCAAATATCACGTAGTTGTGAGATCAACTACATTCTTTAAGAATGTGATGCAGACCACATGCTGACCTATGACATATCATCAATATTCATTCTTGATGATCATTGGTTAGGGAAATTTTAGAATTACACTATATCATTTATGTCTCACATCATTAATGACAGTCGTAATTCAAGGAAACATATATAAGAATAATGACAAACAATCAAAATAGTTATTCTTATAAATGCACAAAGCCCATAGAAATTTTCTTTGAATTTGATCAAGTAAGTACGTCTCTACACAAATTATTTCTAAGACATACAAACTTTTAAACTCCTACTGATTCAAAGCCAACAACCAACATGTCTAACACATAGGCACTCAAAGTGCTTGTTGCGTTTTGTTATACATACAGTCTTGGTGAAAGGATAAGCCAAGTTATCAACAACGGGTACTCTTTCTAATTTTACCTCGACCATTTCTATAAATTTTCTATTCGTAGCTTTTGGCATTGGTGGTTGAACAAGCAATAGTATTCTGGAAATATTCCATCTCACTGTACGAACATTATGGACAAAACATGTCCAAACTGCGACTTACAGTCTTCACGGTCTACTTGGAAACAAATATCAGCTTACCTAGTAACTGATAATTCTAGTTGTCCACCACA
>JAYDZE010563816.1:0-12439 GCA_034509125.1 Monilaria moniliformis | reverse complement strand
TCAGAGCGAGTGATTCAAATTCTGGAAGATATGCTACGAAGCTGTATTATAGATTTTGAAGGCAATTGGGAGAAATATTTGTCATTAGCTGAATTCGCATATAAAATAACAGTTAGCAGTCAAGCATTCAAATGGCTCCATATGAAGCATTATATGGTCGTAAATGTTGAACACCATTACGCTGGACATAATTAAGTGAGAATAAAATTGTGGGACCAAAACTGGTACAAGAAAATGAAGAAAAAGTTTGAATGATACGAGACAGACTGAAAACAGCATCAGATAGAAAGAAATCTTATGCTGATTTAAAAAGAAAAGATATTGAGTTCAATGTGGGCGATAAAGTATTTCTAAAAGTTTTCCCTTGGAAGAAAGTGCTTCGATTTGGGAAGAAATGTAAACTAAGTCCGAGATTCATTGGACCATATGAGATACTTGATCGTGTTGGTCCAGTAGCTTAGCGTCTTGCTTTACCACCTGAGTTGTAAAAGATTCATAATGTCTTCCACGTATCAATGCTCAGAAGATATCGATCAGATCCTTCCCACATTATACAAATTGTATCAATAGAAATACAACCTGATTTAACATATGAAGAAGAACCAGTTCAGATTTTGGCTAGGGAAATTAAAGAGCTCAGAAACAAGAAAATTCCGTTAGTCAAAGTGTTATGGAGAAGTCATAAAGTAGAAGAAGCCACGTGGGCACCATAAGATATAATGCGACAACAATATCCATATCTATTTGAATTAGGTATGAATTTCGAGGACGAAATTTCTTAAGGAAAGGAGAGTTGTAATACCCCAAACACCCAAAGTATTTAAAAATAAATTAAGTAATTTAATTATAGAATTCAATTAAGCTAATTAAATAGTTTAAGTGTGTATTTTAAGGGAGTTGGGCCTAGTTGTATTAATTTAGTTGTTGGGCTTGTTAATGAATAATAAAAAAAAAAGAATGGACTTGGGCTAAGCCCAAGCCCATAAACCATATTTATGTCAAGCCTATCTCTTCCTCACCTCCCTTGTTCTCGGCTCCCTCTTTTTCTCTATTGCCTCCCTCTTCTTATTTTCTTTCTCTCTCGGTCACTCATCCCAGCCGCCGCCGCCTCTGTCCACCATCGTCCAACCACCGGATAACCACCGTCCGCCTTGTCTCTCCCTCCCACAAACTTGCACCTCCCTCTCTCTCTCTCACATCTCGTCTCTCTCTTGGACCACACACACACAAACAACCGTCCCATCTCTCTATGCCCTTATCCCTTTCGCGATTGCTCCTCAGCAACTAGAGGAAAATTCTGAACTGCTTCTATCCACTCATATCCGCCGCGCCGTCCGACAGCCATCACCTCTGTCCAGCTGTCTAGCCATCTCTCTGCTGCCGTCCTTCAACAGCCGACGCCACCGGCTTATGCTTCGTCTCCCCCACTCCAATTTCACCACCATGCAGTCCATATTGTCACACACGCACACAGTATAAATATTTAAATTAGTTATTCTTGTCCATTTCCTTTAATTCTTTGAATTTCAATTGTTGAGTTTGGGGATCGATGAATTGGTGTGCAGAATTGATTTAGAGATGAAGTTGAGAGTTTGATGATCAAAAGTTTAGAATTTAGTCAGAAACCGAAGGTCTGTAAAACTAAAAAATTTAGGATTTAGTTGGATTGTTGAGTTATATAAAAAATATGAGAACTTTGGGATATTGATGAATTAAAGTTGAATTGTTGTTGAATTATATAGAATTATTGGATAGTATATTGGATTTAAAAAAAAAGTGTTAGATTGGTAATTTGGGAAGAAGCCGAGAACTTGAAAATTTAAATTAGAATTGGTTTATTAATGTTGTGTTAGATATTGAGGAAAAACCAAAAATTAGAGCTTAAGAGTGAGTTGTCGAGTTGGAAATTGGAACAAGAAAGAAATAAGCTCAAATTAATAATGGACTACAAAATAATTAAATTGGGCTAATTAAAATTTATGAAATGGGCTTGAAACAATAATTGGGCTACCATAATTACTAATGGGCCTAAATTGTTATATAAGAAAAAAGAAATATAAGCCCAATTTAATAAATGAGCTATAAATAAGTAATAAGTGAATTATACATACATTATTAGTTAGTGGGCCTAAATTAATTCTATTGGACAAGTAGTATAAGTCCAAAAATTTAAAATAGACTAGAGAATAAAAGCTCACAAAATTTGGGCTAGAAATTAATTAGGAATTGGACTTATAATAAATTATTAGTAAGCTAATAATGAGCCTATAATATTTATCGGAATAAAGAAAGCATAATCTTGAATAATAATGTATATATGAAAACAAAAGATTAAATATGTAATAATATATTTTTGATGTGAAGTGAATAATTTGAAAATGATATGAAAAGTGAAAGTAAAATATTTAATTTTATTTATTCACAAATAATGTTATTAAATATATAATATTTTATTTAAGGTGATCGTGCCCCAAATTCCAGTCGGGGAAAAGACAAGGTGCAAGAATAAGACGAGCACGTGATTGCGACACTTTTTGAATTATGAGGTTGTATGTTCTCATTTTAGACCTTTATTTCTTGAATTATATTCATGTTATTGCATATAATAGAAATTGTGATATTATGGATTATTATGTGACGATGTGTTACATCCTTATTGGATTTGAATATTCCATTGAACGTGAAATTGGAACTTTGGATATAACTCTATTGAATATTGGCACGTGATTCGTCCATATTTGAAAAGCATGATATCTGTGTTAATGCCCCGTGCTTGAGTGCATTCATTAGGTATAGTTGACATGCCATAGGACAACGGTACTGCATTAATTGTTCATCACTTGGCTTGTGGATGACCGAAGCGAGGATAATCTGATATTTGATATGCGCCCTTATTGGGTGTTCTGTTACGCCCTTACTGGGTGTTCTGTTACGCCTTTTAAGGTGTTGTGGGTGGTGTGCTTACGAGGGAAAGAACCACGACTGTATCCGTATTTGATTTGGTCCATGTACCCATGTCAGTCACTCAGCATATTGTGGGGCTATACGTGATGATTGTGGTTTGATAAATATGTTATTGTGAATTTCTGTGACGAGCTGAATATCTTTTGAAAAGTAATAAAATTATCGTATTAATGGCTCGTTTGGCTTCTGATCGCAGATAATTTACAATGCCCTGATTGGTCCTAAATGTTGAAGTGAATCTTTATACATTGTACGATAATCTGTACAAAACGTGATGTTCTTATTTGGTTTGACTGCTGATATAACTGTTATTATGTTGTAACGTAAGATGTCTCTATTTCTAGCTAGTAAGATATTAGAACTGTACTTAACAAGCATAAATTGCATAGCATTTATTTAATTTAGGAAATTTAGTTATACCGTTGATTATACTACTGAGCTAGTGAGCTCACCTCCCTCTTTCAGGATTATATTTTACAGGTTAAATTCCTCGTCGCTACAGCAGCTGCGATTCTGTCAAGTCACTAATTCTTTTTGAGTAAATATTGTACATAAGTTAGTGGCATGTTAGGAGAGACTGTTGAATTATATTGTTATAATCTTGTGAATCTGCCGTGTAGATTTTTGAATATGTATATTTATGCTTTTTTTGTGACTGATTGTCACTATGACGAGGTGATAATATGTTTTGGATTTTGCTTATATGAAAGACAGGTAAACCTATCAGAACTTGACGTCACTTATTTGATTATTTAGTTAATCGAATAAGGGATGTCACAAAGGAAACAATAATGAACCATTTTGGCACAGATGAAGTCCCAAATGGACTGTGTATAACCTTACTTATCCCACACAGCCCATGCCTAAGGTACATAGAAGATGAAGTTCTAGTCGTGAGTATCAAACGACCGTTTTTTAAGGAGGAGTTTCGCACACGGACATTTTGTCAAGTGGATATGTATGAGATGTCAGCCCGTAGCAAAAAACGGACCATTTGCTATATGCACACTCACACATGGACCATTTCTCAATTCAAATCTGCTTGAAAGTCCTATATTAGGAGGACCTTATACATGAAATTTAGAGGCTGGATTACATACTTTTATACTCATTCATAGTTTAAGAATATTTTTGTCAAGCCATCAAAGTAAGGAACATTGAAAGGGATCTTAAGAAGAGGGTATTTAAGGGGAGGGTATTTGATAGCTTGCAAGAATATTCATAAGGAGGAAAAATAATAAGTAGGAATCGATCACGTAGAAGAATGAGAAAATATCATTTAAGAAGGAAATTGTGACTTCAGAAAATGTAATACAATTACTTAAATAACAACCTGGAGAAGGTTACCTCAGCGCCACGTCATGTGAGTTTGGTGAGAGACAGCTAAAACAGTAGACGCTGGAATATAAAATTTTTCAGCTGAGAGAATGATTCATCCCTGTTAGAGTGATGAGACGATGAAGATGTAGTGAAATCGTGAAACGTGACTGGAATTTCAAATTGTAAACAAAGTTTTCGCTGAAAGTTGCAAATGAGATTGATAGAATTATCCTTATAAGAAGGTCACAGTTTTAATCGTACAAAAACCACAATATTTTCCAATAGCCTACTCCTTACAAGTTTCAGAGAATTATAAAGACAAATAACAAGTAAATGACAATAAAATGATAAAGCCAGACAATTGATAAAAAAAAGCTAGCAACTTTCTCCACAATAATCTTCAACGGCATCCAACGTTCTAGCCCATTAATTTCTCTTGATCATGGGTAACAGCCTCATTCAATGGCTTACCCAGTAACTGTTCCCACGTCGAGCTTGTTGTAGTCTACCACCCTTCATTCGCCTCGCCGATAATATTTCCAAGGATGAGATAGGTTGCTATAAGGGTTCCACCATCGGAAAGAGCCTTGTCCTCAATGCTAAAGAAGGGGAATTGACCACGAACATCTTCCTCATCCATCCAAGATGCCTCTTCTGGATTTAATCATTCTCATTTAATCAACACTTGAGCGACAGTCCGTCCTTCTCGCACAATGGTTCGTCGGCTTAAAATTGATTCTGAAAGATATGGCTGCTCAGCGGCTAAGGCATCTTGAGCTAGTGAGTCCTCGAGTAAGGCATTGCAAACCGTCTTTTTACGCAGAGAAACATGAAAAACGGGATGGATTCGTGATCCTCCCAGCAACCGGAAATGATAAGCAACAACACCCACTTTTGCTTGTACTTTAAACGGCCCATAAAACTTCAGAGCCAACTTGCGATATATGTGTTTATGAGTGAAGGACTGGCGGTAGGGATGAATTTTTAGAAATACCTTATCGCCGATCTCGAACTCTACATGTCGTCGATGTTTATTGGCCAATCGTGTCATGCGATCCTGAGCCCGCTCTAAATAATAGTGAAGGTGCTGCAACGCCTCGTCCCTTGTTGCCAAGATATCGGCGACATCTTGCAATCTCACTTCCCCCAGTAAGAAGCGATGAAGAGTGAGCGGGGGCCGACCATAAAAAGCCTTAAATAGAGTGATGTTAGCCAACGACTGTAAGCTTTTATTGTAATAATATTCCGGCCACGACAACCACTTACTCCATTGCTTGGGACGTCCAGATGAAAAACATCGAAGATAAGTTTCCAAACACCTATTTAGGACTTCAGTTTGCCTGTCGGTTTCTGGATGGTACGCTGAACTCATCTTCAATGTCGTGTACATAAATCAAAATAATTCACTCCAAACTGAACTAAGAAAAAAGGATCTCTATCCAAGACAATGGAACTTTGAAGGCCATGTAGACGCAATACCTCTCGCATAATAGGTCGGCAACCATTTTTGTTGTGAATGTGTGTTTAAGAGCGAGAAAATGCCCATACTTCGAAAACCGATCTACTACCACCAAGATACAATGGATCCATCTGTCCCTTGGTAGCCTCGTAGTGAAATCCATACTAACGTCATCCCATATACGTGAAGGAATTGGTAAAGGTGATAGTAGCCCAGCAAGCGACTTAGTCTCATACTTGTTGCGCTGGCATACGTCAGAAGCCGCAACATATCGAAGAACACTTTACATCATGCCTTCCAAGTATACATTAATACCCAAACGACGATACGTTCGGTATGCACCAGAATGTCCTCCACTGGCATGACGTGGAAGTTGGCTAAGAGTTTTTGCACCCATTCCAATTTTGACGGCACAATTAATCAACCTTTGTAAAACAAAATCCCTTGGACCAAGGAATAATGCTTAGCCTCGGGCTCTTCTTTCTCAAGTGTGTTTCTTATGGTGCGGAGTCGACCGTTATGGCTAACATTATCTTGCACAACCCGCCCGTCGAGCCACTGAGGACACGTTACTGACGCGAGTTCCACATCCTCATCACACCGGGAGAGTGCGTCAGCAACTCGATTACTTACACCTTATTTGTGAATTATCAAAAAATTGTAGCCTAAAAGTTTGGCTGCCCAATTTTGTTGAGTTGTCATCGTCAAGGGTTGAGTTAGTAAGCGCCACAAGCTCCTTTGATCGGTGCAAATGACAAATCTTCTTCCAAGAAAATAAGGTCTCCAATGTTGAATTGCAAGCACAAGTGCCATTAATTGTCGTTCGTGCGCTGACTTGGATAGGGATTTGGCCGAAATATGCTTACTAAAGTAACCAATAGGTTGAAACCTGCATTAAAACTGCTCCCAAGCCTCGACTACGAATTCTTGCGAAAAATTTGGCATGCAGAGTATAGGTGTTGTCGTTAGTGCCTCATTCAACTTTTGGAACGCTTCAGCAGTATCTGCTGGCCACGAACACTTCTTGCAATGCTCTTTCTTGAGCTAAGCGGTTAGGGGAGCTGCAATGTGTTTGTATCCTTTAATGAACCATCGGTAGTACCCTGTTAAACCGAGAAACCTTCGTATACCTCGAAGAATGGTTGGGGTAGGCTGATTTAGTAACACCGAGACCTTCACGGGTCCATTTGTACTCCGTCTTTTGACACCACATGACCTAGATATTCCACCATTTCACTTCCCAGAATGCACTTGTTAGTATTAATAACCAAAGCATGATCGTGGAGAATCTGGAAAACTTGATAAAGAATGGTTTTCCCATGAAGTGTTATAAATAAGGATGTCGTCAAAAAACACCAAGACGAACATACGAAGATGAGGTGGAAAAAATTCGTTCATCAATCCTTGAAAAGTTGCTAGCGCATTAGTAAGGCCAAAAGGCATTGCTAGGAATTCATAGTGCCCCGAGTGTGTTTGAGATGTTGTTTTGTGCACGTCTTGGCTACCATGATTTGATGATATCTTGCCTTGAGGTCAAGCTTACTGAACCAACATGCACCATGAAGCTTATCTAATAATTCTTAGATGATTGGAATCGGATATTTGTCAGCCACTGTCTTCTTGTTTCATTGCCTGTAATCCACACATAATCGCCAAGAGCTGTCTTTCTTACGAACCGATAACACCAGGCTGGAAAACAGACTATCACTTGGTTGAATAATTCTTGCAGCGAGTATCTCTTCGATCAAGCGCTCCATTTCATCCTTTTACATTTGATTGTACCTATAAGGCCTTATCGATATGGGAGACGTCCCGGGCAGTAGTGGAATCCGGTTATCGGCGATTCATCATGATGGCAGGACTTTGCTACTGGTAGTCACTGTTGAGAATTTTTTGATTACCCCCAAAATGTCGTTGCGAGCCGTGGCTGATAGCGTCTCAGCCAACCCTTGTTCACTGGCCATCGTCGATTTTTGAATCGTCCACAACAGCCAGCAGTTTTCGGTTGCCTCAAGCTGCCTTGCTTTATGAGACGTGCACACTCGGCGGGTGAGTATCGGGTCCCCTACGTGTCGGACGGTCTTGCCATTCTTTTCAAATTCCATTGATAATGTTTGCCAGTTTGCTTTGACTTCTCCCAAGTTGGCTAGCAATGATACTCCAAGAATAATATCGATGTTGCTCAACGGAAAAACGTAAGAAGTGACAGAATAATTATTTGAATGAATACGTAGAGGTACCTTTTTACAGATCCCCACGGCCCGAACCTTCGTTCCATTTCCATGGATAACTGAGAACTTGTTGGTCAGCGTCACTGGTAAATTCATCATGCTAGCTACTTGTTGGGAAATAAAACAGTGGTTAGCTTCACTATCAATCATTATCTTCCCACGCCGATCTCCGACGAGACCAAACAGCTTCATGAGTTTAGATAATTGAAGGTGCTCCTTTTTAGTTTGCTCATCCCTCTTGGTCTCACCATGGGGTTCCTCCTTGGAGCCATACTCCGGTTCTCTCAGCTCATATTCTTCATTTCCTACTAGAACTTGTAAGGTTCTAGGAGGACACCGATGTGTAGGACCAAACTTCCCACCACATTTAAAACAGGTTCCGACAGCTATATACCGGCGAACCTCTTCCAATGACATGCTTCGAAAGTGCAGAGTATTTCGATCTCCTCCTATTATGCTTCCGGCAGATGATGCTGATGAAATAACACGTTGAACTGCTGATGGGAGCCTTGTTGTCGATGGTGGACATGAGGTCTTTGGCTGAGGTAGACTCGTGCACGTTCCCGAAGATAGGATGTCAATTCTTCGAGCCATTTGGATGGCTACAGAGTAACTCTTGATGCTAGATCCTTTACTTGCAGCCGAATACTTGGCTTGAGACCCCCTTTAAAATACCCAATGTAATGAGCTTCCGGAACATCGGAAAGTTGTGTCAATTGGGCTTCAAACATGGTGATGTAATCTTCAAGTGTTCCATCTTGCGAAGTGGTTCGCAATGCTTCGTATCCATCAAGAGTGGAGTTGTTACCGAATCATCCCATAAACTCTTTGGAGAATTGATCCCATGTGATCAGCGGCCTCTGACGTAACATTAGTTGAACACAAGCCATGGCAAGACCAGCGAGAGTAATTAGTGCGACCTAGACTCGTTGCTTCGGTGGAGTATTTTACACCAGGAAGTATTGGTCAGCCCGAGATAACCATGAAAGAGCATCAGATCCATTGAATGACGACAACTCCATCGTGGTCTGAAGACCTAGTGTTGGCTGGGCAAGAGGGTTCGGGTTTGGCGCGTTGGTGGCGCTAGAAGATGGGTTTCCCTGTGACGAATGTGACCCGCGCATTACCAACTTCGTAAGTCTATCGATCTGTGCTCTCTGTTCCGCAGCTTGGCATTCAGACATGGCGGCTTACTCATCGAATCGGCCTTCGATGGCCATTAATCAAGTAGATTGCTCCCCCACCGCCTTCTCTAACCTTTCCACTAGTGTATCCATGCTAGTTGTCATTTCCATGTTCACTGCACCAAATATGTAGAGTGATGAGACAATGAAGACGTAGTGAAACCGTGCCGGAATTTGGAATTGTTAACAAAGTATTCGCTGAAAGTTGCAAATGAGATTGGTAGAATTATCCTTATAAGAAGGCCATGGTTTTAACTGTACAAAAACCACAATATTTTCCAATAGCCTATTCCTTACAAGTTTTAGAGAATTATAAAGCCAAATAACAAGTAAATGACAAGACAATGATAAAAGCTGATCAAGACAATTGATAAAAGACACCAGCCACTTTCTCCACAATAATCTTCAACAAGATCCAACGTTCCAGCCCATTAATTTCTCCTAATCATGGGTAACAACCTCATTCAATGGCTTGCCCAGTAACTGTTCCCACGTCAAGCTTGTTGTAGTCTACCACTCTTCGTTCGCCTCGCCGATAAACTTTCCAAGGATGAGCTAGGTTGCTATCAATCCCGGAGAATATTGTATGTGGTTCGAGTGTTCCCGGTGGAACCTTGACCAAGTGTATTCCTCTTCTATCAATGAACAAATTTTATTTATTTGTTCTTCCTTTTTTACATGTATGACGTACCTCTTCTTTCACTACATTCTAATCCCACATAATTTTTTATTTTTCTTCCCTCTTTTTCCTTGCATCCAAATCTTCCCAGTATATATATTAGTACATCACAGTTCTTAAAAGGGAGTCATCAAGATAGATGTTTGAATTTCCTTCATCTACATCTCAAGTCCCTTTCATTTTCTCACTACCACGTCTTTCCCACTACTTGATTGGCCCATTTGACAAATAAAAATTTGATCTAGGAGAAGAGGTTTTTCGGGTTGTGATGGGATGGGGATTATTGGTAGTGGGATGTTCTTGTGTGGTGGTTTTCTTGATTCTGAAGTGGGTATTGAGGAGTTTGAATAGGGTCGTGGTATGAGAGGAAGTTAGGAGAGAGAACGTATGAGCTGCCACCAGGTGATCTTGGATGGCCTTTCATTTGCATCATGTGGTCCTTCCTTAGAGCTTTCAAATGCAGCAGACTTGAATCTTTCATCTCCAACTTTGTTGACATGTCTCTCTCTCTCTCTCTCTCTCTCTCTCTCTTCATTTTGTTGGTTTGTAATGAGTTACCCATGTTTAAGTGTTGCATTTAGCTAAGGTGGTTTACTTGTTTATGATTATTAGGGCTTCTACAACATCGGACGACCTTTAGGTTTCCTTTACACTATTCATGGGCCCCACAACATCTTTTTCCTTAAAATTTTATCTTTGCAACAGCAACCGAGCCTTAACTTTCCCTTACATTATTCATTCATAATTATTTGATTTTCATTTAATTCAATCAAAAATCCGCTTGAAGCACGCCGAATGCTCGTTCGACATCCTTTCGTGCCGCCTCTTGTTTCTGGGCAAAACGAACTCGTTTTGGGCCGATGGGACAAGAGATGCTTTTCACGAAGGTTGGACATCTCGGGTAAATGCCTTCGGCTAGATAATACCCCATGTCGTATCGACGACCATTGACGACAAATTGTATTGCCGACGCCCTTCCACTCAAGACGTTGCTGAAAACGTCGAAGTGGTTTAGTACGTTGATGTCGTTGTTGGAGCTGGCAACACCAAAGAAAGTATGTCATATCCAAATTTGTTGTTCATCCACTGCTTCGAGCACAATAGTCAGATGAGTACCCTTGTGGTCGCTTGTGTATGTACCCCTCCATCCGGTCGGGCAATTCTTCCACTCTCAATGCACGCAGTCGATGCTCCCAAACATGCCGGCGAAACCATGTCGTGCCTCGTGCATACGCAGCAGTTGCAGGCAATCCTGGGCAGTAGGAATTCTCAGATATTCTAGGCCGAATGCACTATGAACTACTTTGTAGAAAATTTTCAAACATTTCCGGTCCATCATTTCGGCGACGTGCAAGTATTTGTCGAATTGATTCGGACATTTCCTCTCGGCTCTCATCTCTCTCTCTGTCTTACCAGCCGACGCCGCCTCACGTCGCCGCCGAGCCCCGCGCTCCCTCACCTCGCCCTCATCTATCTCTCGGGCCACACACACATGCACAGCTCTCATCTCTCTCTGTCTCCTCTGCTTTCCCGGGGAAACAGCCGTCGCTGCCATTGAACTACTGCGCTGTCCGACAACCTTTGCCTCTGTCCACCACCGCCGGCTGTGAGACCGGCTGCTCACCCTCATCGACGTCAAGCAACGGGTGACGCCGTCTGCCTCAGCCTCTCTCGGCTCTTTCTCTGTTCCACCGAGAACAGCCCCTGTCCGCCACCGTCTGTCGTCCAGCCACACCATTTCTGTTCCGTCGCCGTCAGCTAGCCCGTCGTTGTCTCAGTCAATCGGCCGTCGAGTTCGACAGCCAATTGCTTCATTTATCTCACGGCACACACAATATTAATACATTTAATTTCTTTTTTGTTCTTCTTATTTGAATGTTGAATTTAAATTCTGGAAATTTGGAATTTTGGATGGTGTTTGATAAAAAGCCGAGAGCTTGGAGAATTGGACGTAGGAATCCTTGATCAGTTCTTGAATTAATTTTGTGTGCATATTGAAAATGTAAAAATGATGAAACTTGAATATTAGTATAGTGAAAAAAATTGGATATTGAATAAGAATTATAAAAATTGTGGATTGTTGAGTTATATCAAAAATTTGAGGAAATGGGAAATTGATAAATTAAAGTAGAATTATTGTTGAATTTGGGATCGATGAATTGGTGTGCATAATTGATTAAGAAGTTTAATTGAGAAGTTTGAGAATTTGATATTAAATTGGAATTGAATACTTGTTGGGACTTAAAAATAAATAAAATAGGCTTGAGAATTAATCAAGCATTGGGCTAAATTAATTAATAAGTGGACTAAAAGTGATTAGATAAATGGGCTTGAAAGAAAATGCTAATTGGGCTAAGAATTGGGCTAAAGAAATAAAAGGCCGAATGGACTTATAATAATATTGTTAAGAATAATTGGGCCTTTAACAAGTTATTAAAAATAAAAATTTAATTGGGCCTTAATTGTTATAAAAAAAGAGAAATATTAGCCCAAATTGATAAATGGACTACAATATATAATAAGTAGGCTAATTAAAATAAAATGAAATGGGCCTAAATAATTATAAATTGAATAAAAATAATTGTGAAAGCAAAATATTAAA
>JAYDZE010563805.1:0-12440 GCA_034509125.1 Monilaria moniliformis | reverse complement strand
ATGATTTAACGTGTATTTAACTCTAGATTTATGGAGACCAAATTATTTTTAAATCTATAAATACACGACATTATAACCCACTATGCTATTGAAAGAGCGTTTGCTTCTCAAAAAAGTAATAAGTTCAACTGTTAAAATATTTAAGATCATTTATTGACAATTTATGTGACATTATCTATAAGTTCAAACTTCATCCTAATATTCATCGAATATATAACTCACAAAAGTTAAATTCACAAGATTAATTTGGAATAAAAACCTGCAATCGCATGCAGTAAGACAACCTAGATATCTTTTACATGGAGAGAAGTCTTCATCAACCATATATAGCCTAACCAGAACAAGAATAAACATTAACTAATTTACGATTGTCGTCACTAGTTTGTTAACTAGATAACAGATGAAATCCAAATACGAGCATTACTGAATAATTAGTTAAAGATTGAGAGACGATGGGTATAAATTGACACCCTTCTCCTCCAAATCACTCACATCATTAGCCTTAAACTGTTTGAGCAGAGTAAAGGTGGAGATAGTAGACATGGGCTTCACCTTCAAATCATCCTTCCTAAATCGAAAGACAACCCAGCTATGTGAATGTGAGGTTTTCTAGTGATGGTGGCAACCGGCGGAGACAGTGTTTGGAAGAGGAAGTCGCCGGCCTCCGAGAACACCACTCGTTTGGATTTCGTGTGATCAACAGCTTCATGCTGACCTTCGGTTTCGCCATGCCTAGCTAGCTATTTTCTGAATGGATCAATTGTATTCTGCTCACCATTCATTTATATGTACACTAGCCATTTTTTGGGATCATCTAATCCCACTCCAGATATCGATTTAGAATTTCAATCATGCAATAAAATCATCCATCTACCAACCGCCAACTTCAAGAAACATAATTTGATGACAGATTGATCATTCAATTGTGTATTAATCACCCTCTAATTTCAAGAAAACTACCAGTAATAGTACTAATCATCCATGGCACTTAATCCCTTCATAATTTTTTTTCTGCTGCTTAATCGTACAAAACTAGTGAATAGCATAGACTCTGAACAATCATGAAACTTAGAATTTTTTTTATAAACAAAAGTAAATCTCCATCGATATAATTAAGCAGCAGAAAATTACACTGAATCAAATTAACTTGGTCATGAAGTGGGATATACATAAGATTTTGCAACTTGAATTCAATGTGATCTCCTCATTTTGATACCGAGAGGTATTTCCTTGTAGGACTGGACCTTTTCCACTGCCATACGAGATGGTCTGAAGATGGATGTCCTCCACGCTTCAACATTCTCCAACGTATATTCTCTTGCTTCATCGTCTCTACCACCACCAGATTCTCTTCTCACACAATGCCTACGGTAATGAATATGTCAGCAAACATATACATCATCCTATTGTCAACATCTTTACATAGCTAAGAATAAACACTGAGCTGCAAACATGCTGCTGAGATCGTTGAGCTGCCTAGAGCTGGAGTGTATTGCCAAATGGCAGGTAACAGTAGGTAACAATCTAAAAAGGGTTCATATGATTGAAAAGCACAGGCACTTCTGGAGAGACGGCGCCTCCTGCTGGCAGCGAGGCCTAGTATGGTCATTCATTTCAAATCCCTCTGTTACCTCCTCTGCTTCCTTCACACCAAGAGAGCGATATTGAATAGCTATTAAGCTTAAGTAGAAATCCTAGAAATTTGAACAGCCAAATTGCAGCCCTGCCTGCATTAATACCTGAACAACTTGTTTTTGAACACTCACTTCCTCCTTCCCCTAAACAAGTCACCACCAACGTTAGTAAACTAGACAAAGGTAAACATGAACACACAACTGATATGATCGCCTTTCTAAGTCTACTACAGCCAGTAGCATTCATCCCTTTTCCGTGATATGTACTTGGCAAAATTGTGATGATTAGATTATTCCTCGTGTAGACAAACACGATAATCAGAACCAAACCCCATCAACAGCTAATGGTTCAAGAGTCAAGATTTAAGCAAATTGAACAACACCAACTAAGTTTTAGAACTAGTAACCGAAAGAAATTTGGAAAAAGAAAAAATGAGTTATAACATAGACTACAAATAAGCCTATCTTGAGTTGCAAAATCTGTGTTTTGAGAAGTGTCTTTGCACGCTACTTGGTGTTGTAATGCTTTCAACAGTGAGATGAAGGATTAGCAATATAAGAGAGATGGATATGCTATACCATTAACGGCTCATTAATGATCATATCTTCATATTCAAATGGGCATCTCCATAAAAGCTTACCCTTTGTTTGCCCAAATTAACTTTAGGAGAATAACGGAGTCCGAACCTGATTTTTCAGTAGGCTCCTTCCAACTGATTGGGCCAATGGGATTAAAACATAAGAATGAACTATCTATCTTCAAGTGGAAACATTAAAATATAGCCTTGGTTGTTCCTTCCATTAAAATCATTAAAAAGATGAAGATTTTAAGATACATATAAACTATCTAATTAAGCCAAGATGTATTGGACTTGGACATCTATGAACCTGGCTCCCAATAATCCCAATCTAGTCAGCAAACTATAATGGTATGGGGCTCTAGGTTTATCAACTTGGTGGGTTCAGCGAACCCACAATTACAACCAACTTTATCATTTGAAATTGCCCAAAGCTTCCGTGTTTTCATTTTCTTTCTTTACTTTTAGTTGTACTCTTCTAAGCGTCGTTGGTATGACCAGGTAGAATAAATGTATTTGTCATGTTATTGTTTGGTAGCTTAATATTGTTGGTACACGTATGTAAGGATATATACCTAAGATGGCATGAGCTCAAATGGGATAAAAACGTCAACAACAAAATAAACTTTAAGTTATGGCTCAAAAATATTTATATTGTTTCACCAATCTTTTGAGCTGGAATGCTGGAACACATGAAATCTGATCTCTCTCTATTGAATACAGTGAAACATAGAAATTCTTTATTTCTCAATCATACACAGTTCTTCACTTGGATTAAATCCGAAAAACGCCAAAGTGTGATGTGCGTCAAGAAAGTGACAGCCGTAAAAAGTAAAAAAACACCATGTGAATGACTTCCGTATAAGACAAATCACGTGCCAAATAATGTTAAAACTATTCTATCTTACTTTTTTGTATTCCTTTTCGATGTGAAAGAGCAAACAGGATGAACTGGACTTACAGAGTTCATATGAAGATCCATTAGAATTGAAAAGAGAAGATAATTAACAGTAATCTTGCTTGTGCTATTACAATAAACTTTAAAATGTTCATTTAGTGATAGACACATCCATTTGAGTAGTCTCAGTTCCCTCACCTTCGCCTCTGAACTTGTTGTAAATATCTCCCTTGTAAAACTCCCGCGTCCTCGCCACTAAAATAAGAGACGAGACTGCTCCAAAGAAGGTGACCGAAGCTAGAATCACAAACGCCGATCGATAGCATCTGGCGCCGATGCAGATGAGCTCCTTCGCCGCCGATCTGCTCGTCCCCTTCAACGCCTCTCTGTCGTAGAGCGGCCCGGTCACCTTCACGTTCAACACGTACGACCCCAGCGGGCTCGCCAGCTGTCCGCAGTTGAACAATGTGGAGTAGTATTTAAGGCCGAACAGCTCTGAGATGATGGCGAAGATCAACGGCAGCTGTGCCCCGAACGAGAAGCCGATGATCACCGACGCCGCATAGACCGATCCAGGAAACGGGAAGGCGATGAGGAGGAGGCCGATGCACGAGAGGAAGAGGACTAGTGTCATCATTAACGTCCGAGGGAACTTATATTTGGAGAGAAGACTCTCTGAGACGAATCCTGCGAAGATTCTGCCGAAGTAATTCCATATGCTGAGAAGTGAGACAAATGTGTTGATTGTCTTCTGTGGGTAGCCTAGCGATTCGCCGATCTGTCCGAGGTTGTCGACGGCGGTTAAGCTTGAACCTAAACCGCAGAAGGTTGCAAGAAACAGTACAATCATGTCAGTGCTCAAAAGGGCTTGTAGTATTGTGTAGTCTTCCCCTCTTTCGGGCTTATTCAAGAATGTGTGAGTGAAACAGGACGTTTTGGTTATTGATTTCTCATCTGGGTTTTGGATTTGGAGTTCAGGCTCTTTAACCCGATTATCTATGGTTATTTGGGGAGCAGTGATGGGATCGCTCCAAGTTCTCCATTCTTCTCTGATAGCAATCAGCAAAGGTACAAACAGTGCTGCACAGACCACGGTGGCGCTCCCTGCGTAAGCCGCCTGCGAGAAGCCGACGAGTTTCTGGAGTATAGTCATGACCATGATGAAGAGCGCGAGCAGAATCGATACGTAGAGGAACTGATAGAAGATCTTGAGCTCGTCGGTGGTCTGCCTGACCACCTTCATCTCGCGAATCGTGTACACGAACACGACGGAGAGCGCCGCTGGCAGCCACGCGATGAGGAGGATCAAAGCCTTGGAGTCGTTGCCGTAGACGGCAAGGTAGACCTGCGTGAGGATGGCGCCGCTCAGCCCTGTGAAGCCCTTCAGCAGCCCGATCATGCTGCCGCGGCTCTCCGGGAAGTTCCTGACAGAGGTCACAAGCGCGCCCGTGTTGGCGAAGTTCTGCGAATTCGCTCCAATGCATATGTACAAGCACATCTGCCACACTTTAGGAGTGGCGATTCGGCCCGTGACGCCCAGCCATATCATGAAATACCCGGTGAAGTTCATCGCCGATCCGACGAGGAGCACGAACCACGTCGGCGTCACCTCGGCGATGAGGCCCGACAGCACCCCGAAGTTGGCGCCGAGGTCTTTGAAGAATCCGAGAAGGTTGAGCGTCGTCTGGTCGTATCCGAGCGAGGCCTTGATCTCCTTCGAGTAGACGCCAAAGAGATACGTCGCGCCGGCGCCGGACATGATCAGGAACGACGCGAAGAGGGAGAACCACCGCCCGCGTACCACGTGTGCCGCGAAGCTCAGCGGGCTGCCCCCAGTAACTGTCGCCTCAACCATTTCTTCGTTTTGATTTTTGTGGCGCTCCGGCGGCGGAGGATGTGGTTTGGTTGTAAGGCAGCTCGGCCTTATATTAAAAAAAAATTTGGAGCATCCGATGTATTTCTGGATTGTCGAATTCTATTATCGTCACATGTTGTAACAACTTTTTAGGATAAGATTAAAATGTAAAGAAGAAAATTGGAGTAATAATTATTCGATAATGGATGATGATGGCAGCAAATGTTATTATAAGAGGGGCAGACAAGTGGAAAATAAATGATGGTGGGGGATTTTCCAACAGTGGATACAAGACGAACATAACGAGGCAGGACCGCATTTGTCTACAGTACTTGTTACTACAGTTTTCTTTTTTCTCCCACCCTTGCTGACGTAATATATTCGACGTGCTTAAAATAGATAAAATTATTAAATTACCACAAATTTTCAGTATAATCATTATTAATTTACTCGTCCAAGTTCATAGAATATCTACTAGGAGCGTATTAAGGAAATAGAAACTTAATTCACTTCTAATAAGGAATATTTGTTACTATTTTTGGAATTGTTAGAAATGGATAATGGATTGTTTTTTTCCGAATGAAAAGAGTTGCTCGTTGTGGTTAATAAAACCCTAATTTTATCAAACATGTTATCTTTATTATTAAAAAAATATGTTGAATGACATATGATAAGGATTTAAAAATAATAAACTTACTAATTAATTTCCTAAATATGAATTTATTAAAAAAAATAAGCTTTTCTTACAAAAGTAAATTATTTTTTTCCTACCCAATTACTTTTGTGTAAAATAGTATAAGAATTTTTACAAAAAGTTGTGTAAAGCAGTCATCAATCAATGCTGATGTTCTTCTTTAGTGGTGAGCTTTGTTCTTTGTTGCTTTGGCTCGTTTTGCTGTCTTTTTTTCTTGTCTGGTGGTGTACTATTTTTGTGGGTGTTTTTGGCTTGTTGGAGACTGTTGAACTTTGGCTCGCCAGTTTTCTAGTTCTTAGCATTCCTTTCAATAAATAAATAAAAAAACTAATGTACATTTGTCACTTTATTTAAATTTAGATATATTTAAGTTTTTTTTATTAATGTGGTTACTTTCCATATACAAGTTATCGGGTATTTTATGCTATTAACACATAACTAAATATAGGCATTTTTGTTTAAAATTAGATTTTTTTTGGGTGTTTTTGTAAAATTAGTTAGCTGTTGATTATTACTTGTGCTATTTCACTTTTTAAATATAAATATGAACGACTGACTAGAGCTGGTACTAACAACAACATAGTATTTATAATAAAACTGATTCTTTCTTAAAATAAGACGTCGATTGGCTTCTTTTCGCCTATAATAAATTAATAAGCATAAATAGAGTGTTCGCCTTCTTTCGTAAGGCTACACCATCCATCTTTCCGTGGGTTATGGTGCTTTTGATTTTTTATTTTTTTCAATTAATTTGGAACTTTTTTAAGTTCTTGTCCCTAACGCCATCTTTAACGGTGACCAGCCAACCACCTAACCATCTATATTTTTATATTATTTAATTTCCTTTTTTCATTCATATCACCAATATTATTTTGAAAAAAGATAAATGTATATAATTGTCCATACATAATATTTTTAAATTTTGAATTGAACTGAATTGGTTTTATTTAAATTGATTTTATTACTAATTATATTATTTTCTTACTAAATTGTCCCTATTATATTTTAAAGATATGATTGAAAAATTAGCTTGATAGATCCTTCAAACAAAGTGACAAAATTGATTTGGAGATAAATATGTCGATATCCAATGAAAAATTTAATCTTTTCCTAAATCTGCAGATATTTAATTTGGAAAAGTTACTTTTTTCTTAAATTATAACAAAAAGGTAAATATGTAATATATTAATTTATCTTGATTTAATTAGTATTTATAAACTGATTTAAATATAAAATGTCTAAAAAACACTCACTATATATATACAATTTATGTACATTTATCACTGCTATTACTTTCAATCCGAATTATCCAACCATATTTATTTTGATGATTTATGAATGGTAAATCCAACCACCTAACCACATCATTATATATAATTATTTTGTTATTATTTTTAGTCATACTATTGTTCTTTTGTTAAAAATAAATTAAAAGAATAACAAGTCGTAAAATGACAAACTAATTGAAATCCAAAATACAACAAACTAAGAATAATGATTACAACAATGAAAATACGAAATTAAAAATACAGAATCAAAATACCATAATTGGACGAAGCAGAATAAAATTAATTAAGAATCAGCGTAAACAAATGTGCAAAAATTTATCATGTGATGACGCGGCGATCGACCCCAATGGCCGCCGTTAAACGTTGTCTCGCTGTTAGTTTAGAGTCTAGACTGAGGACAAATTTTATAATGTTCTACAAAAAGTTCACTTCAAGTTACTTTGATTGACAGTTCGATTATTATCTTTTTGACTTTCTTCCATAATTTATAAACTGAATACTCTTCGAAAAGTACGCCGGTATACATGCCATTTTTTAGGTGCACGCCATATGCACGTGCAACAGACCCGGCTATCATGGCTAATCATGTGGAGCATGCTGCACACGCGCCGGCAGCGTATTTTGGCTTAAATTTAGCCGTTTCTTAAATAAAGATTAATAGAAATTATTTTTAAATTTTCTTTTATAATTTATCTAATCAAACGACTCTTTCCTTCATTTATTTATTTATTTTTAATCACGTCTTTTTTTATAAATACCTCACTTTTTTCTAATATCATCATGTTATTCAATTTCTTTTCAATTTTATTTCATACTCTCCCATAATTTCTTCTATTTATTTTTGCCAAATTCCACTATGTCGAGTTTCCACAAAAAATTCCAACAATATCTTCTATCACAAGGAATCGATCCAAACAATCTACCCTTTGATCTTAAATAATCTATCCTCCTTTGGAATGACTTCTCAACTGACACTCTCATTTTCTCCCCGTCTCGACTCGTCGTCTCCCCAAAGTCTCGATATCATCCAACTTTCCGATGAAGCGGAGATTCTCGTGCGTGACGTACGATTTCATACAGTGCGAAGGAAACCATGAAAATCTTCCAAGTCTATGTGAATATTAGCGGAGATCCAATCGTACCAAACCAACAAAAAAGCATCGAATTTTTGGAAGAAAATTTCCGAGAGATACAACGAGGTACGCCATCAAGGCGCTCCTACCTCAAATATCGTATGCTTCTAGCCCACTTCGATAGGGTAAACGTAGAAATCCAAAAGGTTTGCGCTCTATACAACAACTTATGTTGGAGGAACGACGAAAGTGATGTGAATATTTTAAAAAAGGCGATGGCTGCCAATCAGGACAGGAACAAAAACACTTTCAAAAATGTAGACTTAGGAGAAGGTTTGTTAATGCGAAAAAGTGGGCGGACGGCGAAAAAGCGGCCGGATCGAAGAGAACGAAACACGGGTTTGACGACCACTTCTCCATCAGCGGCTCGACTGACCCCTTTTCGAGAAACGACGCGGGTGGGAGCAATGGTGTGGAGCCGAGTAGGAGTCGTCCGATTGGAGAAAGTAGCTAAGCGCAAGGTGAAGAAGAAGACGCATACACAAGCAGTGCGGCGACAGAAGATCTCGAGGGTATTCAGGCGGGACTTGAAAAACAAACAAATTCGTATTGTGGAATTTGTATTACATAACCTATAACAAAGACACCTTCAAATGGAGATAAACAATTGCAAAAGCACAACCAATTTTTGCAAGGTCTCGAGGAGAAATTGAGACTCTATAAATGTAGTTTCATTTTTTTTTATTATGTAACTTTTTTGTTTCAATATTGTAATTTTTTATATTTTAATGAAATTCTTATTTTTCGATTATTCACATATGAATTTAATTAGGATATATAAATATACATAATTGCAAATTATATGAAATAAGAAAGAATTAAAAAATAAGATATAAGACTCATGAATAGTGATAAGTGAAGGAAAATTATAGTTCATAAAATTGCAAATGTTAAGTGATGAAGGAAAAATTCCACGAATAATGCAAGTAAAAGAAAATTATTGCACTCGTAGTTGTTGATGCTCTAACAAGGCAAATTGAGACGTTATAGGCCCCAAACTTGAAATAAATATTATCATTGAAAGAAAAACATGAAAATTATTGGCCTCATCTTGTTTGTGTTTGTTAAGAAATAAATCGAACTATTTAGAAATATATACAAAAACATTGTTAAAAGTTTGAGACGGTGCATTGCTTTTCACCAAAAAAATAATCCGACTGACAGATAAATCGGTATGCCCACATTATGAGGACAATAATAAGCAATTTGCAAAGTAACCCACGCAAATTTACATTATATTAATAACAAGAATGACATGATTTTGAGAAAAGGGACAATTTTGAGAAATTCCGGATTCCAATTAAGTCTACCATAGCTTAATATACTGATCCTCGATGTAAAGATAACTCTAATTCATGCAAGTAAATTATTTAAGATATCACCAGAGATGCTTATATATGCTCTGCAACTTTAGCTCTCCTTATACTTCTCGATAATTAGGAAGACGTGTCACTAACTACTTTAATAGGCTGAGAACCGTAAGAGATGTTCTACATGTTTAATAAGCCGACAACATTAATATCTAGAGAGACTGATTCAAAACCGATCTCTGACGCAGAAATACCAAATTAAGATTGTTATTCTCTTGAGTCGATAGTCAATTTACCACTAATCAAATATAAACCACGATTACTTATGACATGTTTAATTGGCTATTAATTAATTCAAATCCACTAAATATTATTTACTATCTAATACTCCAAAACCCTAATTAGTCTTAACATTTTTACTTGATCCACTTGACTTCAAAATCTTCAAGAATTATGCCAATTTCTTCCAAATCTGCAAAAAACCATAAAAAGAATCCATTAATTTTAAAATTAACTTTATAAGATAGAATTAAGCAGATATTAAGTAATAAAATTCATCAAAATCACCTAAAATACGCATATGAAATACCCCAATCAGGAGATAAGCTAATTTGGGCAATATATTTTCATTCTACTAGAATATATTCAAACCCAACTAGTAAATGGTTATAAGTTCTTAATTCATGTGACTCGAACAGATTTAAAATAAAAAAAAAAATAGTTGAGAAATGAGGGATTAGGATTTAGGATACTCAGAATAGATTTTTATCAATTAGATTAGACCCATATTCAAACTTTTGGCCTTCATCAAAATTTCATTTGAATAGCAAAGTTTTTGACTCCATGACTATATACCTAAATTACTTGTAATTCCACCCAGAATAAGATTAAATAGGTCAATAAGTTTTACGTAAAAAGGTTTCAAAATGATGATACATAATCATTTCCATAATTAGTGATATCATAATTAGGGATGCTAATTTATCCCGAAATTCGTGGGTTGGCTCGATTAATCCGACAACCTGACATGGTTAGGGCTGAAAAATATCAATCCGAAAAAAATCTCAACTCGAATGACCCTAATCCGAATAGCCCCACAACCCGATTGGGTTAGCCCGAAAATAGCCGAACCCATAGAGTCAACCCAAAAATTAGCGAGTTCTCATTATTTATTTTTCAAACTTCATTAATTTACTACTTTTTCAACTTTTGAAAGTTAGTATAATAAGATTTTTTTCAAGTGTATAAAAAAATGCATTTTGATTCAATATTTGAACGTTATGTTCATCATTTCACTTTTTTATATTTTACTATAACATTTAATATAAAATGCTTAGATTTAAAAATTAAATGAATGATAATTTATTAAGAAAAATATATTTTCTTATTTCTCTAAAAGCTATATATTATTTTTGAATTGAAATTATATTCATTTCTGGATGTATTATTTCTTTATTACAAATATACAATTATCAAAATTAATATATTAATTAAAAAAATTATAAAAATATTTGAGCCCGATTGGCCCAATGGATTGGCCCAAAACCCGATAATTTAGGGTTAGAGTTGTGAATTTCTAACACGAAAAAATTACAACCCAAATGACCTGTAACCGAATAGCCCTACAACCCGATAGAATCGATCTGAACACGAATAAATTGGCCTGATTGACATCCCCAATCATAATAATCTTGAGGTTGAAATAAATTTCATAAATTGGATTTCTGAAGAGTCAGTATATATGGCGACTGATCGAGAGCAGCCACTTGCCCACATACCTGTAAATCAATGTGAGGAATACCCACCACAAATCATAAGGGATGGGCTGTCAAACACGTGTTTCATTTCACATCTTCACGCACTGTTTCACATTTATTTAGTTCCTACCTAAAAATGATTAATAGCTTAAAGAGTAGGGCACTTAACCAAAATTATTCTAGTCCACAAATTCTGGAAATACTTTGGACATGATACGCAACAAACCTAACTACATATTTTTTTCTTTAAATCCTTCTCCAAATTAACGTCAATAATATCAATTAATAGTTAATTAAGGATCAAATATTAATTAATTAGTATTTAAAATAACTAGAGGTCAATTACAGTTAAAATTATGAGTATATAATATTCAATTACTATTCACAAATTTTTACTGATAATTTAATAATTTTCAATTAGAATTTTTATTAATCAAAATGAAAAATTTAATCGGTGTGGATGTACCATGCACATCTTCATACACCAAAACATGCCTCTTTTTAAGTTATATAATTCTTTAAAGAGATGGACTCTCACACGGATGTCTGCATTGTATGCGGGCACACACGCACTCTAATAGGACATGTCTGTGTCCACATGGAAGTTTTTGCCTTCTTTGGGATAGTATTTAAGAGCATTTTGTCATGCAAAACATGTCGTAATTTTTCACGTTCCTACTATAATATTGATTAATATTATTCATTGTGGTTCCACTTGCAAAACCTGATGTGGCTTGTCTCATCAGAGAGAGGGTGGCCAAATGTCCTCAATATTTTTAGGAATAACTATCCAATTTGGAAAAAATAAAAATAAAAATTGAAGACCTACTCCGTAAACCACACACATCCCCTGTCTCTCGACATTCAACGACTTCAACCAAACAAATATTTGGTTAGAATCAAATATTTACTTTTTTTATCATTTATATTTCAATACTGAATGATTCTATACATAGTGCACAATTTACTCACTATAGCTTCCTAATTAAAAATAATAATAATTAAGATAATAATAAATTTACTATTTTACTCTTATAGCCCCTAATTAAATATGTCATAAATAATTTATCTTTCTTGTTTGGCTGTCAGAATTCTTCGTGGTATAACATAGCCACTATTCACAGGTCTAAGGAAGCGTCATACCAAGCACTTCATTCTCCGTCAGCACTTCCACTCCACTCTCTCTCATTCCATTCCGTCATACCAAATGCCTTTTAATGCCATACTTGGTACAATGGAATGGGGGTGGGAATGGAATGACCATTCCTACCTCCATTCCATTCCTTCGCTTG
>JAYDZE010563794.1:0-12441 GCA_034509125.1 Monilaria moniliformis | reverse complement strand
ACCTTTTAGTGTAGATATGTGCTCGAATTAAGCTCGAATTAACCCTCCTAGAGTAGCAACATTTGCTACTCATCAATTAACTTCTGAATATTATACTATGGGATTCCGGATTTCAGAGAATCCTCATCGATCTCCCCATCAATATTAACACTCAAGTGTTCTCTAAGGAACGGGTGAAGATTAAAAAAACTTCCGAGTAGTTCAGCTAGATTCATACTTTGTTATCCGATTGAACCAAGCCCATGGGATCGCTAATCGTATGGTTGGGTTACCACTATAATCCTCATTGGAGTGTGGTTTTTCCCATTCTTTATAGCATATTCTGGATTTGGTCACGACTTCTAACCCAAATATGGACAACCGATTTAATTATTCATTGACCTTACCCGATCAATTGAGATAACATCACACATGACCAATTGCCTGAAGGGCCATACTCATATGTTCCGTCAAAGTGTGAACAACACCATCCTCCTCAGTGAACCCATACATCAACCAATATCTTAGTCTCATTGTACATTCATCATAGTCGAGAATATTGTGAGTGTATTATGCCCTTAAGCTTTTCATACGTTCCTTACTTTGATCATTTGAAACAACTTAGTCTCTTAAACATGACATACTAGATATGTCCATTCAAGTATGCATTTAAGACATGCACAGTCAGTTGTGCCATTTAAACCTGAACCATTAGCTTTGTCTTATCAGATCCGCGTTATAGACATGCACCACTAGGGCTACCTCAACAGACCAGAAACTTAGACTTGTACCGTTAGGTTTTATTGAATAGGTTTTCAAATCAGACCTCCATAGTCAGGTCCATCTCAACAAACCTATTTCTCATACCTGTACCGACAGAACGAATCTATCTGTTAGGTCTCCTTTGTCTGATCTATTCCTTCATATCTGCACGCCAAGTCGGTTCCTTTAGTCCAGGACCAAACTCAAGTCTCACCGTCTAGACCTGCACTATCAGGTGTAAACTTCAGGAGTTCCGACGGAAGCCGTGACTTTTGTAGTGCCAAAAGTGATCACTTATGTTCTTATGCAGTAGGATACTCCTACCATTCAGATCTGCACAACTACAATCCAACATTTCTGCAGTTATGCAGTTATGTAGAAACAATATACTTCCACTTCTGCAGTTCAACAAATTTTGCACTCTTTTGTGCATCTACTGTTCTGCTATGTTTAAATACCTTCACATTTGAGGTATTCCAAACCAAAGTATTTTCTCACATTTTCTACACTCCACATATAATCTATTTAGAAGACTTAACTCACTTAAAAAAAATTATTCTTTATATTGATAAATAAAAGCTTCACCACTTTATGCAAATATTTAACTACATGATTAACATGGAGGTCTTCTGGCTTCATCTCTTTTCTCTTGAGTTTCAAATTATTTTTGAAGTCAATCCAGTACGAAGGAAGCTTCTTGATCATCGCACAACGATGAACTTGTTCGGTAAGACCATTTCTTCAGCGTGGACATCAGTGAAGATAAGTTGTAGCTTTTCCACTTGTGCCACTACAAAACGAGTGTCCACAATCTTTTAGTCTAAGAATTTTTCTACTACGTATTTTTTCGTGCCAGCCCCCCCGACCCAACATTTTTTTCTCAAGCGTCTCCCACATTTCCTTGGAGTTCTTTGTTTCGACAAAGATAGAATATAAGCTATCCTCTAAGTCATAGAAGACATAATTATTGCACTAGAATTCGCCCTGATGCCATATGCAGCCCGGATATTAAAGTCCATTTCTTCTTCTATTACTCTACACACATCTTCAGTGAGGAAGTTTGCAACCCCTGACGTGGTTAGGTATAACATTATTTTCAGCTGCCATCTTTGAAGTATGAGCTCTTGAACTTCTCAATCTTTTCGACTTATGGCATGACCCTAGGGGTCAAAATGGGAGCCATTAGCTAGCGTAGTGATAACAACATAGGTGTTTGCTCCGAGAGTGTTGTTTCCATTTTCAGTTTCGAACGATATCTTTCCTGTCAAACAGAGAGTACAAGTATATCATCTTACGACTGTTGGAGATACATATAAAATAGTCGTTATACAGGCGGCACTCCACTAGACAATTTAACCAAAGCTAAACAAAAATAAAGAAACAAAAACCAAAACCGAAAACCGGAAAAACAACCGTAAACAAACAAAACAAAAATGGAAGAAATGATTGTAAGAAAAATGCTATTCCCGCAAGATAATTTATGTCTCGACTAGTGCTCACGGATTGAGGTATTGTCCCTAAAGGTAAAACGACTTCCTCCTAATGTGTAGAAGCACCTCAAGCCCGCTAGGCACTGACGAACTTGACGAAGTTCTGAGAATCGAGTAGATAACTCTCCTATTATAGCTAAAAGAATAAATGCGTGAAAGACGAGAGGTGTAAGAGATTGAGAGAGATAAATTGCCCGCCCTTATTCAATCTACAAACCTCAACTCTCACGTCAATATATAGGTTTAAACATTGTACATGGAAGGCCTCGCCATGAAGATGATGGTTGTTACGGCCAACTGAAAGGCTAAAGGTTGGCCGCTTCCAACATTATATTTAGAGGTGAGCATTCATATTTCGGTTCAGATTTTTACCTAATTCGAACTGATCTGAAAATTCGATATTTTTCACTCCGAACCGAATCGAATTATTCGAAAATCCGAATCCAAAAATCTGAAATTCGAACTGAAAATCCGGTCCGCACCGAAAATCCGAAATTGCATAAAAAAATCCAAAAAAAATTCAAAAATTCAAAAATCCGAAAACTATAAAATCATTTTTCTAAATTAATACCAAAGGTTGGTAATAGAGCAAATATCATGTTTCAATATTCATATTTAAGAGTGTCAATTAGATGATCCTAATTAGAATATATATTACTAAAAAAATTCGGATTTCAAATTTGTTTGGTTTTTAATATATCCGATCTGAAAATCCAAAATTTGCCCAAAATGTAATCCGAAAAATTCAAATCAAATTTTAAATTTCGGTTTGGTTCGAATCGGATATTCGAATTTTGGATATTTTGCTCACCCCCAATTATATTCTTAACTTAGCTTAAATTCTTGTCGTGTTAAAATGTTATAGTACGCTGAGTGCAAAAAATGGTATGAACAATTATAAAGTTCGAGAAGACCTAACTAATTTACCAACAAAACTGAAAGTCATTTTGAGGGGACTAGATCCTCTATGTCTCTATCCATCTCACAAATTCAATGCGACCTTCATCAATAATAAAAGTCTACTTCTATCTCCTATTTCCTATTTCCTATTGTTACAATGCTATTATCCAATACCTTG
Organism: Monilaria moniliformis; assembly: GCA_034509125.1. Classification (NCBI taxonomy): domain Eukaryota; kingdom Viridiplantae; phylum Streptophyta; class Magnoliopsida; order Caryophyllales; family Aizoaceae; genus Monilaria; species Monilaria moniliformis. Next base: position 9,132 of record JAYDZE010563794.1, on the reverse strand, counting down.
AGATAAATAACATTGTTCAAATCAGTAAGAGTAACATATGTATAATGTATATGCATGCACGACACAAAAATAAAAGAATCAGAATCCTAGAAGTACTCGAACTCAACATAAGAATAATCAGAAAAGTTAGTTTTCCTCTTGTCCTATCTCATCTCCGGTGTCTTCTTGTCTGTAGATTGCTTTGAATTCTTAGTGAGAAACTGCCCAAAGTCCACTGGTTACGGGACATATGGCGGCGCTCCGCTTCTGACTAGAGCCCAATTCACGGCTTCAAAGAAAAGATGCTATTTGATCTCGGTGGCACCCCTCTTATATACAATCCTCTTGTGTGGTTCCTTCACTAAGAGCTCTTTTATGAGATCCTTTGGTGTAGCAATCGCCTGCGGACTATCCAGAAAATTCACGGTTGCCCCACCTCATTGAACATCGTAGCGCTATTCCCATCCTCCTTGAAAGGCGTTGTTCTGTGCAGGAGCTCATACAATAATATGCCGAAAGTTCACCAATCCACTGCATTGACATGCCCCTCTCCCTGGATATTCTCCGGGGCTAGGTACTTGTGTGTCCCTACAAAAGACATGGAACGTACATTCGTTGGCTCTGCCATCAGCTCAGGAGTGCATTCACGTTATTCCCCAGTCTAAAGTCAGATTTTGATTTGCGGTTCTTCTTAGGCAGGAGGCGTGGGAAGAAAGACGACAGCTGCATACAGCCACGTGTTGCATTCTCATTGTACAAGAGGCTGCCAACAACAACTGCATTTGTTGTGTTCCCCATCATGCGTGGATGAGGAGTTCACCAGCGTGGGAGAGACAGAGCAGCGAAGTGCATGAGAGGTAGAAGTCGGAGAGCATGATGTGCCCCTCTTCTCTCACAAGAACATTCTCTGGTGTTAGGTCTCTATAAACGACCCCTAGCATATGCAGATACTCAAGCGCCAACAGCACCTCTGATGCATAGAATCTGCTCAAACACTAATTTCCAATTACACATTATAAAAGAACATTGTAGAGCACATAATGTAGGAAGGTGAAACAACCTAGCATCTTCCTCTGTGAAATGCTTGGTGGGCTGCTTCTACCTGGGAGAATGAAGATGTGAAAGACTTAGGCTTACAGAAACATTAGTGACATACTTAGAAATGATGATTGTAAGAGTGTTATATGTAAAATCAACCATATATAGTTCGGTGTTAGTATATGTTGTACTACAAGTCCATTATGTAACCAGAAAATGTGAGGAAAATAAAGCCAAAATAGAGTAAGGCAGCAAAGGAAAATGTAAAAATGGAAATGATAATAAAGATTTGCATAATTTAATATAGCATAAGTCAATAACTAGTGCTACTATCAATGTCCTTTGAAACAGGAAGTGCAATAGTTTATGTTACAGACAATTATTTGGACATATATAGTAGTAGGTCAAGTTGTCGGAGAGGATGATGAATGCATGACGAGTTAGCTTGCGCAATGAGGCAATGCAAACCAAAGTCATGGAAATGGCAAAATTATGGCATTCTTCAAATGGAATCTCACTCGTAACATGGCGCAGAATAAGGGGTCAAACTGCTCGGACCAACAATTACTAACTACCTACTTCACCACCGCATCTACATACATATCTCGAATATCACTTTTTGAATTAAAAAATCATTATAAAGAAAAAGATATTGCATCCAAAAACCCGAGTTCAATCTGCTTTTTTTTAGTTAGGATTTGGAAAGGTGAAAATTGAACCTAAACTTGGATGTGCCTTGAGGGACAACCACATATGAATGCTCATTTGTATAATCTATTGCAAATTATCGATTATATTAAACAAAAAAAGGAGCCTATAGTATCTATGTTAATCTAAATACACTCTGCCAAATTTAAAATAAAAAATAAAAAATTGAAAGCCCACACACACATATGGATGGATAGATGCAAGAAAAGAACTTTGGGAACTAAAATCGATATTTCCATGATAAAGAAATATATATCTTTAAACAAATGCAAGGACCTAATTTTGTTGCAATTAATATTGCAAAAACTCAATTTACGGAAGTATAACTTAATTGAAAAGGGGAACATTAGGATGTATACATACATATGATAATGTTATCTATATATATATATATATATATATATTGTGAGTATCATTTATGAACATCACTCTTATTTAGTCCAAATTTATATTTTTTATGTTATATACATTTATTTCGTTACTAATACAATTCAAAAGATTTTATTGAAGTAACTAACTTTACAATTTACATAGAAATTAAAGCTCGGGTTTAAATGAACAACTTCAATTAAATGAATTAATAAACAATCGAATTTTGACTTTATATAATTCATAAAATCAATGATATTAATAACAAATTTTCAGGTATTGGAATTAAAATAAATTTATAAAATAAGAAAATTAATATTAATGCGGACTAAATAAGAGAACTGCTCACCAAATGATGGTAACAATAGAATGTAGTATAACAATTCTCCATATGAGGAATATATATATAAATGCATTTATATTCATAAAATATAGTATAAAATTCATATAAATATATAACGAGATAATCAATCATTATAAACAATTAATCATTTAAATACCGCACATATACAAGATTGAATTCAAGACCTCTCGCTAAAGAGAGTCTTGTAGTGTCTCAACTTTACCATTTAAATTACGCTTTATTAGTAAATAATAAATACAAATAAAAATTAACTAAAACTCCAATATTGATTAAAACAAAACGCTATAAACACATCACTTAAAAGAACGGGAATTATAACGTTTATTATGTGGTACTGACAAATCATAAATTGCCACATTTGGTTGTGCTTAATTACGGTGGAAAAAAATGGAAAATTTATGCTCACATATACAGTGAGAAATAAGAAAAATCGAGTTTTGTTCTTGGGATAATAATCTGTAAAATTACGAAAAAAGACTAATTTTTATTTGTCTCGCACTTTTTTAAAATTTGAATGTTATATTATAAAGTTTAAAAAACTCTCAATTATCACATTTGATCAAATTAAATCATAAAATTTTAAAAATTCTCAATTGTTTCATCTTACCAAATTTGGGAGAAATTGAAATTGAGTTGACAGACCAAAAAATATACATGGAATGAACGGCCGGTTAGCAAAACGACATAGTATTATGAGGCTTAAGACAACGAGATTGGTTACACTTCTAAAATCATCAATTACCCGTCTTCGAAGAGATTCTGTGCTGTATGGTTTAGGGATTTGAAATGGACAACTGTGAATTTTTAAAACTTTGGATTTAATTTGGTTAGATGGGACAATTGACTTTTTTAAAAACTTTATGATATGTCATTCAAATTTTGAAAGATATGGAACAGACCAAAATTGATCTATTTTTTGTGATTTTACATGCAATTATCGTTTTATTCTTTACAAAATTATACGTTCAATTTATCTATCGAAACATAGTATTTACGCACTTAATCCGCATATCTAAAGGGGGAAATTCAGTAAATGGAATATTGGCTGGTTTGGTCAATAAATACATGAAAATTAATTAGGTCAAAAATGTGAAATATGAAAGACAGCTAGGCGATGAGTGAGATTTGCACATGTGATATCCGACCTCTGCACCTTGCCAGCTTCATTTTTAACCAAATGTCTTTGACCTTTTACTTTATATTATATATATATAAATATATATTAATATAATCCCACTTGTGCTCTCTCATCATGATCAATCAGTAAATCACCATTTGATTATCTTATTACTCAATAAGATCTTCAGCCTCTTTCATTACGTGTGATATTATGTCATTTGTAAGAAAAAGATATCTGTAAATATCAACCAAAAATAATTAAATTCAACTTCTACCGACCGCCACGCGTAGTTTGCTATATATTTATTTGCTTCTTCGTTATTTCTTTTGAGAACATCTTAAAGTTTAATTAATTGAGAATGGGACATAAATTTCAAATTTTATTCGATTATTAGTATAAATTATACATGTCGTGTTGAGTTCTGAAGAAAGCTGTTTTTGTAGCTAAATCAACCATTTGCAGTCGGCCAGCTGGTAAGTTCTACAAAAGTCAGGCTTATTACAACATGTTAATGAAAACTACCTAATTGAGTTTCCCAGAAGTTTTCAACCGTCTGCATTGTTATAAAACACGCTTAAATCTACCATAGTTTATTATAATTAAACAAAGAGAACGTTCATCTCTCTCTCTCTCTCAAAAAAAAAAAAAAAAGGGGAAGAGAGAGCGTTCATGATCTCTCTGGAAAATGATTTTTTTAGGAAAACTGAAAATTAGTTTTTCGGAGAAATAATTAATGAATCTCGAGGTGAATTAAATGAAATATTTGGCACAATGAGGTGTGATATAACGAAGTTCTTCCATAGAAAAGCTCTGCATGAGGCACTTTAATTGGTTTCCGTTTATTAGAACTTATTGTTTACCAACTAAGAAAAATGAATAGAACTGAATATAGATAGAGTTCAACACAACCATATTATATTTTTTTAGTATACCATCTCAAAATGTCAGCGTCCAATGTCCCAGTTTGGAACTGTGCTAATATTTTTGTCTCTCACTGTATTTCACTATCAAAATATTAATTCAATATTATTTATTATTGAAACAGAAACTGTTATAAGATAACAAACTCTAATTAACAATATTTATTTCTTAAAAGTGGAAGTTTATCACTTAGAATTTTTGATGCACAACATCCAGCTTACGGTTTAATTTCATGAAACGCTGGTGATCAGACTTCACTATAGAATGATTATGTTCTTCAACTAGTTGTTTGATGGTATAAGAAACACAATCACCATGCGATACATACTTGAAAGCTACTCTGGCCTTACATTCACTTCTATTACATGTACGTCTACGCTTATTAATGTAACCTTCGCGTGCATTGACACTATCTGAATCTTTCGCCTTCTTCTTACCTTCTCTACTACACACAACGTATTGTCATGTAATCACATTTCCTAAGTGTTTGGTGCTGTGTTTGCAGGTGTCAAAACCAACCATGCGGTGTAGTTGTCATAAAACACGATTGCATCTTCTAAACTCTGGAAACTTTTTTCAATAAAAAGTTTCAAATCATTTTCGCATCCATGAATATACATAACTACAACAAGGTATTTATAAAATCAGTATACATAAAAAATGAGATCATTATATATTACAAAGTAAATCAGTATATCTTACAAAGGTTTTCATTATGTAGAATATTTAAATTCAGTATATGTTAAAATATAAATCAGTATATTATTGTAATTTTATTAGTATATCTCGCTAGGGTTGTCATTACATAGAATATTAAAATTCAGTACATAGTATAGTGGTAACCAGTATACGTGTAAAATGTGATCGGTATATTATTATCTGGTATAGCATCAGAAATCATTATATCTCATTACAGAGATCAGTATACAAAGTCTCTGTAATCAGTATAATTCACTATGGTAATCAGTATATATTTCAGAGGAAATCAGTATATCTAACAACGATTGTCATCACATAGAACATTATAATTCAATATATGATAGATTATAAATCAGTATATAAAAGGAGTGTGATCAATATATATCTCTTTGGGTTATCATTACATAGAATATTAAAATTCAGAACAAAGTATAACATGGTAATCAGATTGTGAAAATCAGTATATTGTAAACTGTTAACAATTAAATAATGATTCTCTATTGTAGCGCTAATTGACATGACAAAATTTCATACTGTGTATAAATCTTATGTTTCATTTACAAGTATAAAAAATACCTTCAGACCAAATTTCTTGCATTGTTCTTCATTACAGAAATTATATTATTCTTCACAGTCTTATCTTTGATTACAAGTAAAATTGTGAAGAAACGCAGAACGTGTAATAGCAGAAGAATAAATATTTTGATGTGGAAGAAGATATCACGCGAATATCATGGGGATACATGCTGAAAAAATATCCCATAACTGACTCTACAATCCAAAAGACGGTAATACCATTTTTCAGTCTAATATGGTAATCGCGTGACTTATTTTTGATCAAATCTGGCCGTTATTTTGTTACATCGCACGGTCCCGAATTGGTCTAAGTTCGGATATAAGGAGTTGTTCTGATATTAAAGTTGCAGTGACTACTTATATGGTGTGGGTAAAGAACCAAATTATCAACCTACTCACCAAAAGAATCGTGTTACACAAATCACAAATCCAAATTGATAGCTTTTACAAACACTCTCCCAAGTGAGACACCCAACACTCTCCCAATTCTCTACACTTGTTATCTTCATCAGAAAAATAATAGGAGATAGATATAACCTACAAAGATGTAACATACATATTAAGAAACAAAACATAAAAAATCGATAGGAGCTAAGTACGGAAAGAAATAACCTAAAGGATGGGAGGGTAATTCCGGTTGCAGTAAACATTCCACTCGTGCTGAAATGATAAAAAAAAAACATCGGATGAGAATACTTTCCATTTTACTTTCACTTATCCTACAACCATCATCCAATCTAAAAATTAGAAATTAACTTAAAGAAACCTCAACAACCAAAATAAGTAAGCTAAAATTTACATTATATCTTTAAAACAATCAACAAAAACATGCTGATAAATAATTGGGCCCAATTCAGACACTTATCTCAAAAATTGAACAAAAATCTACAAATAATTGGGCCCAATTCAGATTTATGAAAACAATGTAACAACCTATCTACAAATAATTCCTCAATTTCTCTGCAAAAACGCATGATTTTTCACATTATTTTGGAAGAGAAAAATTAAAATCTTTAATGGTTGGAGCACAATGAAAAATCAGAGAATGGTTTAAGGGTAAAGAATTTGCGGATCCACAGTTAATATTGGTGCAATCGTTATTCGAAAAAGGTCAGTTAAATAATGATTGTGTCACCATTTAAAATTTACACTACAATTTCAATTCTTTAAAAAAAACAATCGATAAATTTATTTAAAAGGATTACCTATTGTTGAACCAAAGCATAAGGGGTGAAGGAATAGGGTGGCCCATGGCTGAATGGCTTGAAACTCCGATCTCGATAGAGCTCGGTGAAGGCTTCGGGTAGCCGAGGCTTTTGGCGGTCGCCATTTCTTCCTCGGTGCACAGTAAAGAGAAAGAGGGAGGAAAAGGACAAAATTGAACAAAATTGAAATGAAACGAACGAAATCAAATGAAAATCGAAGAAGGGAAACATAGAGAAAGATGGAGAAAGATGACGGAAATTGAGCTCTCCACCCACCACCACCGCTGCCCACCACCATACCACCACTACCATTGTCCTCGTGTCACCATCGTATAGAGAGATAGAGAGAGAGATAACACACAGAAAGAGAGAGAGAGAATGTAGAATGAAGGAGTTGTAGAAAGATGAATTATATGATGAAATAAGGTGTCCTCCCATCGTTGAGAGTTGTGGCTAAAGTTTTGAGAGCAATTGGGAGAGAACGATAAGTGACTGAATTTTTATGTGAGGGTTAGGGTGTTTTGTGGGCTGTTAAACCAAGGTTTTAAATTAATTTCGAATTAAATTTATAATACCATGATCGATGGACAAAAGTCTATAGGTAATGCCGAAGGAAACAAAATTCGTCGGTAAAATCAATTTTTTTATTTAAATTTATTCTGAATTAATTTTATAATACCATTACCGACTGACAAAATCTGTCAGTGATAACAAAGCACACAAATCTGTTGGCAAAATCAATTTCTTTACTTAAATTAATTCCATTGAATTTATACTAAGCCTACAATCGTGTGCCACGATGTTTGCGACAACCGTGGGCCACGATAGTTGCCTAAGATCATTGCCTAAGGTCTTAGTCCACGCTAATGATCGTGGAATAACTCTGAAGACAAGATCGTGGACCACGATCATAGTCCACGATCGTGGTCGACGATCGTGTTCCATGATCGCAGTTGAGACAAGATCGAAGGACATGATAGTAAGAGCCATCGTAGAAGGCTATCATTAGTCAGATATCGTAGATCAATGTCATAAGTGAGCCATCCATCTCAAACAAAAATTCTTCTTTTTTGTCTTTTCGTCTACCAGTGTCCGATTTTAATTTCATTATGCTTTTATTGCATTGCATTATATTCATTGTGATTGCGATTGTGTTGATTGTGATTATGATTGTGTATATTCTGAATTCGTACTACTGACCGAAAATAAGCGGAAAAAAGAAATAATTTCATTTCATTTCATTCAAGAAGGAAATTACATTATCTTAACATATATAAACACAACACAAGATCTAGTTAGTAGCCAAGACCAAGAATAACTGCGGGGAAAATCTCGATCCCTAATATGCAGAAGTCTTCTACAAGACTATCTTCTTCGAGATTGTACAAAAATATTATAAAAACACAAAATCTTCTAAAAACACAAGATCTTTTAAAAAGCTCATAGATACGTTGGAGACCGTGGGGTCTATGGGTGTGGAGCCGATGGTAGTGGGGCCGATGGGTGTGCGGCCGAAAGATGTGGGTGTCATCTTGTCTAACACTGTAAGAGAGTAAAATAGGGGGTAGTGAAATTATTTATAGAGAGTGAGGCGGCGACGCAAATTAAGATTGAGAGAAAGTGGTCCTTCATAGCATGTAAGGGACCGGGCGACATTCAGATGACACTAGGGTCGATAGACCCCTTTAAAAAGCTTATAGATTCATTTTAGGACTCCCGGTTAAAACCAAGCCGACGGTTTTAACCGTAACCGGAACCGCCAGTTTTGGTTTTGGAACCGGAACCGCCTCTGGCGGTTAACCGGAACCGAAAATTCGGTTCCGGCGGTTCGGTTACGGTTCCAAAATTTCAAAACCAGAACCGCCGGTTAACTGCCGGTTCCGGCGGTTTAACCGCCGGTTTTGTAGGGGCAGGCGTAGGGCTGGAAAAGCTGCCGAAAACCACCGGTTTCTACTGCAAAACCGGCGGTTTTTTGCCAAAAACCGGCGGTGCCGGCGGTTTCTGATTTTTTTTTTCTAATTCAAATTCAAATTCAAAATTTTCCCACTCATTTTTATCTATAAATACCCCCTCACTATCCTCATTTCAACTTACACCTCTTGTATTAACAAGATTTTTCTCTTCTCTACCTCCAATTTCTCTCATCTCTACCT
>JAYDZE010563783.1:0-12442 GCA_034509125.1 Monilaria moniliformis | reverse complement strand
GCCCAGATTTGGTCTTAGTTCTACAACTTAGGCTGTTCTTAGTCTAACGCGACCCTATATATATATATATATATATAGGGATGTAATCATTTCCCAACGTATCCTTATTTTCGAACCAAGACATTTTATAACCACACGATATATTGATCTAACCATCTAGTATTTCGCCACATGTCATTAAATATTATATTATTTTAATCAAAAAGAACTTTAAAGTAATTTTTATATCTAGAGTTATATGGAAATCGAAAAATTAGGAATCAAATTTTATCAATATTTTCGTGCAATACATTCCTTATATATTTCTGTAGATTTAGTTTGGATATGGAATATTTTATGTCTATCCTAAAATACGCAGCACAAACTATATCAGTACAAATCACAAGTATACGACGTGTGTATATGGAGAAGATTTGTTAAATCATTTAGTGGAGATACGGGTTTAATAATTTCGAAAGTCTAGGCAACTTCCATTTTTTTTATCATGTGTTACATTTAGTGTGGAATATGAAAACCGAAAAATTAGGAATCAAATTTTATCCATAATTTAATGCAATATTCCTTACATATTTTCGTCGATTTAGTTTGGATATGAAATGTTTTATGTTTGTCCTAAAATACACAGCACAAACTAGTACAAACACAAGCTATATCATTACACATCACATGATACATTAGTACATAATATTTTATATATTATTACAAAGAACAAATTATAACAATTCACAGCACAAGATATATCAGTACATAGCACATGATATGCTGTATTGAAGACATGAATTGAATCCAGACCAGAATTTAGGACAACTTTTCAAATTGTAACGGTTCCACTTCTACTCTATCGAATAGATGTGCGTATATGAAGAAGATTTGTTGAATCATTTAGTGGAGATATGTGGTATAATAATTCCGAAAATGTAGGAAACTTCCATAATTTTCTGACGTGTTACATTTAGTGTGGACAAATTAACCTTATGATGATTTATATATATCATTCACTATAATGATTTACGCTATTATTAAATTTTGACGTATATTTCGAATCTAATAGCTAGTATTTTATCTTAATTAAGTAATTAGGGTGTTACAGAATCCTAGGCCAAAAAAGAAGAAAAGTAACTAATTAAGCCACAATTTTTTTTACAATCATCTAAATTACATCTAAGACGAAAACGAAATAGAATATAACTACATCTAAAGTTCTAAACCAAAACCCCAAATCAAATCCAATAATTATACTATTAAACACATAATTTAACAAGTAACACTAATATCAAGAAATATATTACTCTCTCCATCCCAAATAAGATGTCACACTTGGTGAATGACACAAAATTTTAAAAGCTTTTGTTTCGGATGTTTAAATAAAGAGAGAAAATGTTGTTGGTTATATTAGTAATAAAGAGAGAAACTGATAATGTAAGGAGAAAAGTTGTGGGATGTATTAATGATGAAAAAGAAAAAAATTATTTAAGATGTAATTTTTTTTTCCAAATATAAAAGTGTGACATTTTTAATGTGAACAACCCAAAAAAAAGTAGAACATCTTTTATGTAACAAATTGAGTAATTCCTACAGAAGCATTCATAAAGTACAACCACAAAATAGAAAGAAATAACAAAGCATAGTAGCCAAAAGCTAACGACTCAAACACATAAACCACAACCCTTAATATGTCGTCGAGCGACACATCAAGCCACTGGAAGCTCGCGACGGAGTTCAAAATTTCAAGTTCCGGCCATAAGAAAACTGAAATATCAAGCTCCGGCCACCGGAAAAGGCACCGTAATCCTACACACATCACCACCAAACCTAAGAGATTTAGAAATTCTTGATATTTCCAATTAAATTAAAGTTCCGGTGAGATTTTATCGCTTCTTGATTGGAGAACTTGTATAATTGTAATACTTATTAATCACGAAATAAAAAAAAATCCCTATTTTAAATCTTTACAATTTGGAACAGTGTGAAGTTTGTGAATCTTTACAGTTTTTAGTGCAATAATTATAAACTATTATGTCCTATTAAACTAAAATCTAGTTAATAAATTATCGTATTTTATTTACAATAAGGTATAAACTCTGACAATGTTTTTAGTGCAGGAATTCAGTCTTCCTTTTATTTGAGAGGAATTCAGTTTAGCTGTGAGAGTTAAAAATGACGCAATTTTGTTATATACATGTTTCATGCAGAAATGACTAGAATAAATATTTCAAAAAATATTACATCATTAGTGTAATTATGGTTCATATATCTATGATTTAGAGTTTGCATATTAAATATGGTCAGAATATATAATTATTATTTCAGGATGGTTTCTCAGGCGATTGAGTTCTTGTATTTAATTGAGGTTGATATCTCTATGAATAATTCGGCCGGTGAAGTTCTGGAAGATTTTAGAAAATTGAAGAAATTGGAAGTTTTGAATCTATATGCAAACAATCTATCCAGTGAAATACCGTTGAATATTGGGAAAATTTTATTAAAAAAAACTAATTAAATTTGTTAAAGTTAATTAAATATGTTGTGAACAAAAAAAAAATTGAAATAAAAGAAAAATTATAAAACTTAAATAATGTTAAAAATAATTATTAGAAAAATTATTAATTAATCAAATATGGTAGAAAAAAAAATTAAGTGATACTAAAAATGAACCGATTCGTAATGTTGAGGACCAAAAGCTATCAAACATAATGTTTTAGACCAAAATCACAAAATAACCATATGTTTAGGACCAAAATGGACTTTGGTCTATGTTTAAGTTTTTAATTAATAGTTTTAGGTGATTAAATAGGTAAAAAATGTGTTGATTGTTAAAATTTAACGGTTCCGTCAGTGTTAGGGTTAAAATGGACCGATTCGTAATGTTGAGGATTAAAAGGTAACGAACATAATGTTATGGACTAAAATCGTGAAATGATCATATATTTAGGACCCAAAATGGACTTTAGTGTGTGTGTGTGTGTGTGTGTGTAATTGCCAAAGAAGCAGCCATTTATTTTCATTTTGATACGTCCCGCAATAACATTCATTTTCCATTTTTTGACACTACCCCATCACAAACTCAACTTATTCACAGTATTACCATTCACTGCCCACCATTAACTTTTACAATTAACTAACATAACACTAACTAAATGAGACATTTCTCCACTCACTGCCTTTTCCCACCTATTACATACTCACGTGACAATTTCTTAAAATTTGTGCCATTAAAAGTGATGAATGTTTCTTTAGGAGGGAAGGAGTATAATATAGTGTACTTAAAGATTCGGTGAAATTCATAATTAGGATTCGTTTCTCGCAACATGGATAATTCCAAGATTCAAAGATGAGGTTGAGTTTCTACCAGAAGATATTGTGTATATAATGAAATGCCGCTCGCATGCACATGCTAATATGAGTGGATCACATGTATCGAACAGCTAATAGAGCTGCACATAGTTTACTTCAATTTGCTAACAATCTCTTCGAAAAATGTCAAGATTGATTTTCCTTTATGGTTAAAAGATATTGTAATGAAAATTTAATGATTAAAAAATGTCTTTTCCCACTAAAAAAAGAAGAAAATAAATCCATATTAGAAAATATCCAAAATTTCTCAACTCAAAAATTGATAAGAGTAAAAAAAGAATCGAAAAATAAGAGAGAAGGCAACGATGTGAACTTTGAGCCCAGTAAAAATGGAGAAAAGAAAAGCCCAAATAAGAAAGGTTCGATTGAAGCTGGGTTTTTGGAGCCCACTAAAATCGGGACAATCCACTCTATATCAATCAATCAAGGAGTTTTTCACGAAGCATTGATCGATCTCAGTCTCCACCTTAAATTTCGAGGTAATTTCGCACTCACTGATTCGTTTCGAGGTGATAATTTTACTAAATTTTGCTCTTCAAGCTCCTCTCTGCACAGATCTCTTAACTGGTCTCTTAACAGATTTCTTTTGTGAATTACTTGCAATTACTTGCTATAACTGGTCTCTAGTTCGAAAAGGCAACTGAAAGTTGAATTGGTGTGATTTTAATTCTGAGTTCGTTGCGAATTGGTGTGGTTTTGATTGTAAATCGTAAACCTTAGGTATTTTAGCTCTGTATATCGTAAATCTTCAATAATGAGCTTTTCATTTTTGTTGAATTTATCGTGAGCTCTAATTAGTAACTTTAACAAATCAACTCCAAGCACCAAACCCCCAAGCCTCCCGCCGGCATCCCTCTTGTTATATATAACCCCAACATAGAGAGATTTTCATATTTAATTGTTTTGGGACAAGAAGTAGGAGTCGATTATGTGTTAAAGATTGATTTAAAATAAAATAAAATAAAGAACCTTATCAATTTTCTGCTCGCAGCATTGATCAATCTTCGTCTCAGTTTACTCTGAGCTATTATTATTAGTATTACATTGGTTGCTCAATTTTTGTTGAATTTATTGTGAGCTGTAATTAGTAATCTCAGAAGAGTTTAAAGAAAGAGTTGATATCATTGGGATTTCTATTTTATTTTCTTTTTTGGTTGAATTTATTGTGAGCTATTGTAGTTGCATTGGTTGCTCAAAGCTGGTATAATTTGTAAATTTCAGAAGGGTTTTAGAATTTGGAAGGAGAGAGAAAGAGCAATGGCAGTCCATGATGATTCGAATGGGCAGAAGAAGAAATCAAGTGATGCATTGGATGAGATACCAACTTTTAATGTCGAAAATATGCAAAACAACACAAGAATTATCAATTATAGGTTTGCTCATTAACCTTATTTGTGTTGCCATTCTGCAATTCAGTCTTTTGTGTAACAGAACGTTCTAAACCATTGTTTTTTACTTTTGCTGCAGCCGCACATTTATGTCTATCATAGGTGGAGTGATTGCAGGAATTTTGGGGTACACGGCCTTGACGGGATTTATTTTCTATTTTGTTGTCATGGCTATTACTACTGTAGGGCTGGCTGCAAAGACTGGCTTTGCTGTTCATTCTTTTTTCGATAGCTGGAACCAGATTGTCTTTGATGGCATTCTAGGCGGACTTTTGGTAACTCTTTAACATATCTTTGTCTCGTTTATGTAATTCTTGAGGTGAATGTGTTACTCGTTTAAGCATGAACATGTGGTGTTCTTGTGATATGTGCTTTTATGAGTAGAGTAGTTTTATGCCAGTTTAGACTTTCTCTAATTGATCTAGAGACAATGATAGATTCATCCATAATGCTGAGGATCATTGATTTGTTGTTTAAGAGCAAACCATAGTCTATGATATTATATATCACAAAAGAATACACATTACCTCTTGTGAATTAAATTGTTGATTCTTGATTGTATGCATCTAATTTCTTTCATATTTTCATGATAATACGTCTAACCATGGTGTTGTCTTGACTTCTTGCAGTCGTTCGTGCTATTCTGGACGTATCCTTACTCTTTTTCCTTCCATTTTTGCTTCATAACATCTAAGTCTTGAAAAAAAAATCTTATTCCTTGCTTCATTTCATCCTATGTTTACTATGTTATTTCCAACATCAATTGCTAAACTGGTTTTGTTCTCTTGGCATTTGGGTGAGTTGTGTGTCCACACACACACACACACACACACACATATATATATATATATATATACATCAACTCGTCTTCTATTCCAATTGTTGCCTGTTTTCCTTGACATCGAGAAAGATTTGCTTATGATATGGTTCATATATTCTGAGGACTCTGCAACGGGGCGTTTTCTTGGAGGCAACCTTGCCATCATTATACCGATTTGTGACAATTTAGTTTTGATTTAATCTGCAATCGTATGAGAACGTTAACTTTTTTGTTTTTCCTATGTATTTTACTATTTTGGATATAGCCAGTGTAAGATTTTGGTTTATAGAATCAGTTATTGACTTTTTATTTTTCTCCCAATGATGCATGGTATGGACAACGTTTTATAACCATGAATTTATTAGCTTTGCTTTTATTCTAAAAAGAAACTGGTGCCATAAAATAACTCTACATCTACTATTAGGTAACACGATAAAAATAATTTACAAGACTATAGTAACCCTTCACTTAATCAATTCTCAAAAATGGAATTTCATCGTCTATAAAATGACATCATCAATAAATACAGTGGAAATCACAAACATGATGCACAACGGTGGAATGCAACCACTCCGTTTGTATCATTGAGAATTTTACAAGTGGTAAAAGTCTGAAGCAGATTTTCATGGCTACAAGAGCCCTGCCCTTCCTATACAAAAATTTAACAGACCTCTCCCATATACCACACATTGAAATTGAGCAACTACTCAATTTGATGGTTGACCCAAGCGCGTCAAGAATCTGTTTTTTTGCAAGCAATCGATGCTCACGTTTGCTGTAATCCCTAAATTTCACACCTGCGATTTTTGCATAGGAAATAACACATTAACAATCATCAAGATTCAAGAATTCCAGATGATTGAATATGTTATGTTCTTGACTTAGAAGCGGTAGAAAGGGTCGAGGATTTTATACAGATAACAGTGAACCATTAGGTGCTTAATGCAGGAACAATGTAGCCAACAAACTTACTAGCATTTGAGGAACTTTTATCAATACAAAAGCCAAGATGTATAGGATGCCTCCAATCACCAAAGCTGCAGCCAAGTTGTGTCCAAGGCGCTTGTCATCCTTGGATGGAACGAATGTTGTTTTCAGAGTATTTGTAAGCTCAAAAAGCCGGTAGGACACCTGCAAGTTTTGGGATTTTGAGATAAAAGGCAAATCAGGATTGTGTCTATTTGTTTGGGTGAAATAAAATAATAAAACAAGGGAGAAAAAGATATTTTACCGCTACATAAATTGCAGTGGCGAGCATGAAGTTTAACATCGGGTAACCGGGAATCAATGAAAGTAACAGCTTCGGCTGACCATCTGGCACGCTGGACCTGCATTCAATTAGATGAAGTTCAAACTCATCTTCCCGAGACTCAAGTCTGTACGGCAAAATGTCATTCAATGGAGTGATCGGAGAGAACATTTACTTTGTTCAGAGGCCCACCCCCATTTTTGTATATACAGATTTTCTTTTGTCTTAAATTTCATCCAAGAACAATAGTCTATAGGGTTACATAGGCATGCTCACCACAGGATAAAGATGATACCAATAGCGATGATTTTAGAAACTAAATTGTGTACCTCAACCATATGTGAAACTGTGAGATGTAAGTCTCCAAAGTGATCTTGCCGAGCCATCTGTTCATCAAGGCAAAGAAAAATCTGTTTGAATCATCCCAATGAACAAATCATGTCCTTTACTCAAACAAAAATATTGATACTTACGCAAAAAGTGTCAACGAGTAGGAGCGGAAACTCTGAGACACATTCCGAAGGCATATGTAAACACTGGTAAGCAGACAATATGCAGAGAAATCCGGATTAATATTAAGTTCCCAGAGTATTTGCTACATATTTAGTCTAGACAGTGAAGAGACTGAAATGAGCATACGTTATGGGAATCCATGATGTATAAGGATGGTACTTGTTGTATGTAATCTTTGGAAGCTTGTATACGAACTCCAACCAAAGATATCCAATCTGTAAATAGAAATTCAATTATTTCAGATGTCAACTTGATAAGCCTTAAGAACGAGCGGAGGGATTCAGGCATACCGTCAAGGATATTGTCACAATCATTGACTTGATAAATATCCTGCGCTTTGTTTCAGCTTCCTCCAATTTTTCCAACCATCTCTCGACCTGCAAATCCATCCAGAAGGTTTACAGTTTGAAATAGAGGAGATCAATGTGCGCAAAAAGTTTCAGAGAGATGGAAAGGACAAGCAGATTTATCTGAAATGCAGATGAAGATAAACAAGCACAGAACTTACAGTTGGGTGGTAATATGCATATATCATTCCAATTATCCAAATGTAGCGATCAAGGCCTGATCGGAAATGCCATTCATGCAAACGGGGATGTTCGACTTTCGAGGCTGGGTCTCTGTATCCTGAAAGAAAACATTATTGTATTGAGATTGAGATACACGTTCATACACTAGAGACACATAGAGTGAAAGGCTAGAATTTTACCTAGCAGGAAAGTGAAGGGGCTCCAGAACAGATCGAATACCCCAGGCACCTCCCATATAAGAATGACTACTAAGAAGCAAGCTAATATTTTTAGAGCCATGACCGTTCCGCGTTCATTATACTTGTTGTATATTCCCAGTGCTCCATACACCATCAATGTGAAAAGAGTGTGCATGGGACATATGTAGTATAAGACATAGCTGTTATTAAGCGCAATGCAGCAAAATAGTACCAAGAAATTTAGCCGCCACATCATCTGCATATCGAAATTAATCCCTTATAAATAGGATTAGAGTGACGCCATGGAATATTTCATATCAGAAAAGAATCCAACCTGAACAAACCTCGCAAGGCTAAAATCCTTGCGGATGTAATAATATGAGAAATTCCCAAATCCAGTCATCCATACATATGCGGCAATGAAGATTCTTATGGCATTGTAGATTTCTGTGGCAGCGAAGTAATGATACATAAGAAATAAAACCTGTACATACAGGGAAAGATAGCTAAGACAAATCATTCCAGCTCAAGTATATTACAAAGTATAGGTAAGTGCAGATTGTCATAAGAGAAACTTAAAAATTCTAGGTGACGAAAAGAGTATAAAAGTTATTTTATTATTGAAACATAAATAATTTCTTTAAACAGTTACCTGCATCCAACCTTTCCATTCCTCAGTTTGATGTCTATTCAGATACATTATTGACTTTCCAGAGAATGTTGACTTCTCATTATGTATCTTGAATGAAGTAATTGCCGAGACAATGATGAGAAGGAAGTACAGGAACAAGAAAAGATCCCGGTTATAACTCTGTCATCAGAAATGAAATTAGTAAGATAAGCTTACAGCAAAGCCATTGATCAACCATCCCCAGTGAGTTAGTGTATAACTGCAGAATAAAAATTAAAACATCATATGCGGTACTAGCACAGATTCGATTAGCATCACTTAAGACCACTAAAGAAGAATGTTAAGCCCTCTCTTATTTTGTTAAATTGCTATATTTGTGATTAATCTGAGCAGTGTTCTGTGAAATCCAAGAATGTAAAAAAGAAGAGGATTATTACTTCTCTGCATCAGCAAGATGTCATATTTGTTACGTTTGTGATTCTTGTGAGCAGTGTTCTGTGGAAATCTACGATGAAGGAAGGCATCAATTTTAATTTCGAATATGCTTGCATGTCCTTTGTGACACCTAAACTAGTTTGGATGATTACATACAAATTTATTAAGCCTATACAGAGCTACCAGAACAACACATTGATGTTGGGTTTCAAAGGGTATACTTCAGGGAACAACACACTATATTGACTATATCTCCAGCACACTCTTTTTTACTTCAAATCCCAATTTACTTTTTAAATTACTCTTCATGGTTAAGCAAAGGTGGAAAAACAAATTTTGATGGCTAGAGCACTATATTTTCCTTTATGTATAGAGATATCCGAAGCTTAACGTCATTATCGTGATCCACACCCAAACTACTAACCAACTGATTGGTTCTCACTTCTCACACTAAAATTGTATCAGAACTGCATACACCGATTGGGCAGTGAGGAGAAATCCAATCACACCTTTTTTGATTCTCCAAGGAGATCTGTTCGGTCACATATGTAATAGTAGATTAAAAGGGCACCAAACTCTGACCTGCATAAGATAAAGCCCAAACCATAAGAATAAACAAAAGAAACTAAAACTAAAGGGTCTCATTCGAAATCAGGATGTATAGAGCTAAGAACTTGAAACTACACACATACATGGCTCTCAAAGTCAATCGATTCTCCAGCAAGAATGACTCTTCCAGCGTAAGAAACCTGAAAATATAGTGAAGTCAAGCATAAGCTGCCATACGATCAGAGCAAGTTCAGACCATATCTCCCAAACCTTATGATCTGAGATGTTACAGATGAATTCCGCACTCTAGGAGAGGCCGACTGAAGGCCTCCTCCTTCCAGAAGAACAGCTCTATCATCTTCTTTAACTGCTCCAGCCAACTCAACCAAACTGACATCAGAATTCCTTCCTCTGGAATTTAGAGAGGGCAATTCAGTATCAGACACAACATATAGGGGAGTTGTAGAAACATTCAGTAACATAACTACCAAAATTACTAGAAACATCCATAACACTATTTTCACATAATGTTCCAATCCTCCATTAAATATTGAATTAAAAACCTAAACACCAGAAAAAAGAAAGATGTGCAACTGGACAAAGTCCTTCAACTTACAGCTTCGCAGATGCAGACGATGAATTCTTTCTATACTCCAAATATTCCGAGTATAACCAAGCAGCAAATATTGGTACAATTCCAAGAAAAAATGATACCTGCATTCACAATATCATCAAGCTCACATCACATCCCAACACTGAACTAACTCATCCAATCATTGAAGATCACACTACAGAAAAATCAAAACACAACACAGAAATCAAACAAAAACAAGTTCACATTCGCACACAATTTTCCAGCTCGCCACACATCTTCATCAAAAAAATTTAGCAAAAACACATCAATTACTCCTAAAATGCACTCAAACACAACTACTCTACTCCAACACTAACTTCAAACAACAATCGCATCTAAAATTAAGCTACAATCTGCTTAGATCCATCGCATTTGCTTACTTAAAGACACAATCAACCGATCAACTGACCTGACCAGGCGCCAATTGTCCGTACATCACCATTTTTTTAGTTGGAATCAACCAGCATTACGAAACCTCAACGTGGTGAAGAATTCGTGTGTGTATAGTGTATGTATAGACGCGGGAAACCAGAGCCGACAGAAATTGAAGGTGAAAAAGATCAGATCTAAACAAAATATAAAATATGAAAATAAAACGCAGTAATTTAGGCAAAAGTAGTTAAGATATTCGGCTTTTTAACTGTTTGGCTGAAAATTGCTTATTTTAGTTGGTGGAGACAAATCACTTTTTTGGGGCCATTTTATTGGTCGGCTCGACCCGACATGATTTTGGGCCTAACTGATCCGTATATTTTATTTGGCGGGTGGGCTTGATTTGGGTCGATAATTATCTCTTTGATATGTAGACATTCAAAGAAAATTGATTATTATTCAGATTTTATCGCAATTTTTTGTTTGGATTTGATAGATTTTAGGATCGGATCAGATCGGATTGGCAACTGGAGCACTCTAAATATTATGAGATTGATTTTCGAGTGAAATGCAAAAAAAAATTAAAAAAAAATTCTGACATTAATTTTGTAGGTGGGATTAAAGAGCAAATATTTTAAGAAAAATATTGATGCGGAAAATCTCTTGTGTTGGTATTCATGTCACAGCAGCCGGTTTGCTTTGCTCCCACCAAACTCCGAAATGCGCATAGCCATTATCATACAACGAAAGGAACGCTCTACTAAACTAGATGCTGAAATAATACAACTTTAGAAGTTTCAAGTTAACACCAAAAGTAGATCCAAGACAATTAAAGCTCATCAAATTTAAGTTAAATAGAGATGAGATGTTGGATTTCACAAACAAAAGAACAAAAATACACACACACATTGAGATGAGATTTTAAATTCTATAAGGGAGGAACAAATGATTACCAAAGAATTCTTACTCTTAGGTGTTAAAGCATTTCTAAAGTATTGGGACAATTTTGTAAGCCTCATATGAATGCCATTCCATTAAAGAGATGAAATACCAATTTTATTGCTATAAGAGCTAAAGGGCTTCGAATATAACTAATGCACATCTCAAATTGCACAAGCCAATCTTGGTAAGTAATGTAATTCCCTATAACTTGTTGGTGTTATCCATTCTTACAATGAACAAAAACCAGCACTATTTCTCATGTAAAATAGACTTCAAAACATGGATGACAAACTCATATCCATAGTCAAGATGGGTCAATTCAACCTAATAATAATTAATTATACAGGTACCATCCAACCAAACAAGATGTAAAATTCGTGTCTCCAATCTTACATTTTCAATTATCAAGGATTTTGGGATATCCTAAAGTTCCAATAAGTTTTAGTAAACAAGGGATTAGCGTATATGGAGTACTATTTTTTCTACTTACAGTAATCCTAAAAAGTAAACGAATATTTAAAGATTCAAGGATATTTGTACCAAATATATATCAAGGACTCAAGTTCGTATATAACTCAAGCATTAGTTTCTAGAATGAGGCGATAGCTAACACCAACTACCTGAATTTTATGAATGAAAAGAAAGGTGTAAGAGCCATCAATAACATACTATCATCTTCATAAGTGGCAATTAAATAGTAACTAACTAATTAAAGGATTGTGTCAAGCACATATAATATGTAAACGATTATTCACAAGTCTAAGGCCACGTTTGATAGCTCGGATAAGATATAGTATGATAATTAATCTAAGATAAGAAACATGGGCCTATGCTAGATAATGATCA
>JAYDZE010563772.1:0-12442 GCA_034509125.1 Monilaria moniliformis | reverse complement strand
GCCGGGTAGGCGCATTAAAGAATTTCACCCGACCGAGTGGATTGTCACGGGAAGTCCAGAGAATTGGACTTGGCCGGCTGGTTTAGCCACCCCATTCCACCCGGCCGGGTGGATTTTTTTTTTCTCGGAGTCCAGGAACTTGGACGCGGCAGAGTAGGATGGCGTAAGAATTTCGCGCGGCCGGGTGTGATGGCGTAAGAATTTCATGCGGTCGGGTGCGTGGTAGTTCCATGTCCAGAGACTTGGACCCGGCTAGGTGATATTACCACACTACCCACCCGGCTGGGTACGCGATGCGGGGGCTATTTTAAGACAACCACCCGCCCACATCCTCTCCCTTTTTCCCTCTTCTCTCTCAAGCCCTAATCCGCCCATCATCAATTCCGCTCAATGTTTTCTATTTCCCCTCCACAAACACACATTACACTCACAAACACACACTTATCCATCAATTGCATCATTTGGTCCGATTAATTTCCATAATTTTCCTCAATTAGGTTCAAACAGAAAGATAGAAGAAGCCCTTCATTTTTCTTACATTCTCTTCCAAGGTATGGTTAATTCTTCTCCTCCTCATGGTTTCTTACTTAATATTTGATAGTTAAGTGGTGTAGTGGTTAGCCATATCCAAATGATGTGTTTGAAAGAGAAAGGTGTGTTTGAGGATTGACTTTCACTCCTCAGGAAGAGGCAAGGGCTACGGGTTCCAGGAGTTGAACCGGTCATACATGCTTTTCTCCATTCGATCCATCCTTTCAGTCGATCTATTGTGGTAGCCTTTGAAGATGTCCAGACGTTGGTTGATATGGTTGAAGTTATGATTCATAGTTGCCTACAGTTGATCCAACCATTGACTTATAGGGACATCTTCTTCATCTCTAGCCGGTTGCCAACGTCGCCTCTGCGTCCATGGGCTGGTTTGGTTTCATTAGGGCTAGTGACGCACCCCTTGTCCTTCTCATAGAAATTTTGGCAAGGATGTGCAGGCGCTGATGCCCCACGCAACAACCAGCCTTCACGCCTCACTTAGCACTCATGTTTTCCCATACAATGACTCGTGGCTTGAGGTCGTTGTGACCAGCCCCTTTACTCAACACACGCAGCGGAACGGAGTAAGAGTAAAGCACACATAGGATTACGGGAGTCCCTCACCTCCCAACCTTCGAATATCACTCATTCAACTCAAAGCTCCATGGCTAGCACACAACACTCGGCCTTCACTTTGATATCTCACTCCAAGCTACATTTTGCCTACATTCTGTCCCGAGTTGTGCTGCTCATGGCATTTACATATTTATGTGGTGGACATCCCCCACCACTGGGCTCCACTAGTCTAAACCATCGGGTCCTAACTGCTCGGCTAGGTGTTGCCATTCAGACTTCTCCACACAGGGGGCATTATGTTCCACGATAACCGCCCCGCAAACCGCCTCGCATGCTCCGCACATGCGCGCCTCGCAACTGTTCCCGCCTGGGTTCGATCCTCGGTGGATGCTTGGCCTCGCGCACTGTCCCCACCACACATTGCGCCCATACATCAAGTGTGTCGGGTAGTGCTCCCGTCGTGCGTCGGCGCCCATACACCTCCGCACGCTGGGTCGCGCCCTCGGCCTTGCTCACATGCCTCGGCTCCTACACACGCCCCGGCCAACACTTGAACGTCCCACACGCTAAGTGTTGCTCTCGTGCCTGGTGCTCCGCATCACCAAGCCCGTTGTGCCCAATGCTCTGCATCATCGGGTCTTCGCCGCCCGCAGCATCTGCCTGCAGACTCGCCCGGTGCACCCGAGCTCCATTCTATCCCGCATAGCACTTGCCATCACTCGTCAAGCTCCGCATCTTGACTACAATATGCCACTGCGCAACCAGTCAAGGCACGAACCCAATGCCTTGACACCAAAATCTGCCGAGCTCGCCCGTGGCTAGGTTCACCCGACGCATCCGTCAATTTAAGGGTGCAACAAACCGCCCCCACCAAAACTCGACGACGTCCTCGTCGTATGGTGTAAGTGTTTCTCCAAGGCCTCCTTCAAATTGACAAACCGCCCGTCAGCTGCGGCTTTTCTCGGCACTCTAGTACCTTTGCTTGGTGGCATCGCATCCATCAAGCTTTTGCATAAGTAGGCACCCCACGGCGTTTGCTTGGTGGCCTCGCATCTGCCAAGTCTTTTGCATAAGTAGGCACCCCACGGCCTTTGCTTGGTGGCATCGCATCCGCCAAGTCTTTCTCAACAGTAGGCGCACCACGGCCTACATTCGTCGCGTTCTGACCTTCATCGACCACACAACAGCATTCAACTTTTCCCCGCCTTGGACCTTCTGCTTCGGACATTCCCTCACCGATGGTCTCCATTACATATGAAGCACTCGCGTCTCTTGTCACCGCCACCAAGACGTGACTCGCCCGCTCCATGGGTAGGTGGATCACTGGAAGCCATCCTCTTACAAGCTTTCACCTCGTCCTTAGCACGTCCCAGATCACCACGATTGGACTCGGGTCCTGCCTTGAAGTCCACCAACTTCTCGGCAGCAGCTAGCGCGGACGGCAAATCCTTGACCCGTTGACGTCTCAACTTTAGGCCCAAGGTTGCAGTCAGGCTAGGAAGTTGTACACCTTTGTCTTTCTCGGCCATCTCCTTGATTTGCACCATCAAGGTAATCACGAACGGACTTCACATGCTTGGGTTTCCTCAAAGCATCTCGTGCAACATTACACCAACGAGTACCACACCCACTTTTTCATCCGCAGCACCACGTGCGGATCACGAGCACAAAAGCCGACTTATCCTGGCAGCACAGCGACTCACACTTGCACCAACGAGTCCCACACTCGCTATTGATCTGCACTAACACGCACAGATCTCACGCAACAGAGCCAACTCAACCAGGCAGCACAGCAACACATAACGAGTACCACACGCGTCTTTGATCCGCAACACCATGTACGGATCTCCCGCAACAGAGCCAACCCAACCTGGTAGTACAGTGACACACGCTCCACCAACGAGTACCACACTCGCTTGTGTGTGATCCGCAACACCACGTACCGACCACACGCACCAGAACGAACTTGGCAACACTGCATCAACGAGTACCACACTCACCTTTGATCCGCAGCACCATTTACGGATCCCACCAGAGCCAACGTAACCTGGCTTTAATACCATTTGACACACCCCTTGTCCTTCACGTAGAAATTTTGGCAAGGATGTGCAGGCGCCGATGCCCCACGCAACGACCAGCCTTCGCGCCTCACTTAGCGCTCGTGTTTTCCCAAACAAACACTCGTGGCTTGAGGTCATTGTGACCAGCCCCTTTACTCAACACACGCAGCGGAATGAAATAAGAGTAAATTACGAGAGTCCCTCACCTCCCAATCTTCAAATATCACTCATTCAACTCAAAGGTCCATGGCTAGCACACAGCACTCGGCCTTCACTTGGATATCTCACTCCAAGCTATATTTTGCCTACATTCTGTCCCGATTTGTGCAGCTCATAGAATTTACATATTTATGTGGTGGACATCCCCCACCACTGGGCTCCACTAGTCTAAACCGTCGGGTCCTAACTGCTCGGCTAGGTGTCGTCCTTCAGGCTGCTCCACGCAGGGGCATTATGCTCCACGATAACCGCCCCACAAACCGCCTCGCATGCTCCGCACAAGCGCGCCTCGCAACTGATCCCGCCCGGGTTTGATCCTCGGTGGACGCTCGGCCTCGCAACTGTCCACGCCACACATTGCGCCCATACATCAAGTGTGTCGGGTAGTGCCCCCGTCGTGCGTCGACGCCCATACAGCTCCGCACGCTAGGTCGCGCACTCGGCCTTGCTCACATGCCTCGGCTCCTGCACACGCCTCGGCTCCTACACACGCCTCGGCCAACACTTGAACGTCCCACATGCTAAGTGCTGCTCCCGTGCCCGGCGCTCCGCATCACCAAGCCCGTTGTGCCTAATGCTCCGAATCATCGGGTCTTCGTCGCCTGCAGCATCTGCCTGCAGACTCGCCCGGTGCACCCAAGCTCCGTGCTATCCCGCATAGCACTTGCCATTACTCGTCAAGCTCCGCATCTTGACTACAACACGCCACTCCGAATCCAGCCAAGGCACGAACCCAATGCCTTGACACCACAATCTGCCGAGCTCGCTCGTGCCGAGCGGGGTTATTTTTCATGGTGCACAAAACACCCGACACAGAACGAATCGACCTCGCCCGAATTGCCCTGGCAAGGCCGGCCCTCCCATGGATACAAATTCTCCGCCGCCGAATTCCATTCCTGACGTGGAAACAGTTCTCGCATGAACTGTTGATCCGCTTCGGGGACGACACTGCCCGTGATAGCTACGAAGCACTGGCAGCCACTAAACAACACGGATCGCTCGCAGATTTCATTGCTGCGTTCTAATCCCACCTCGCCCAGCTGCTTGATTTAACCGACCGCCAATTCCTTGTATTATTCTTGGCCGGTCTCAAACCCCGAATCCGCATGCAATTGCGCGACCCGAGAATCATAAGTTATTCGGATGCCGTCCTCATGGCTAAGCGTCTCGAATGGACCGCGCTAGGCGCAACCACCACCCATCGAACCCCCACCAACACATACATCGCCCCGAGAGCACAAGGACCCCAATATTCGAATCCGAGCCACGGCAAATCATCAGTATCATTATTCAACACCCCATCAACAAACTCTACCGCGGGACCACCTCGGTGATACCGCCACATGCCACAAGAGGAGTATCGCAAGCACATTGCAGCGGGTATGTGTTTTCGCTGCGGGCTCCACTACACGCCCTCTCATCGATGCCCACTGAAAACGTTACAAGTCTTCGTACAGGATGATGATGACAAGGACGAACCCACCACCGAAGACCTAAACGATGAACCTACTGATTCAGCCGATAAACATGAGAACGATTCGTTCCACGCTCTCCATTTATCCGTGCTATCGTCCCATGAGATAGACGGGTATCACACGATGCAACTCCGAGGCAGCATAGATTTCGCCACCGTACAGGTTATGATCGACAGTGGCGCTAGCCACTGCTTCATCGCACAAGACGCTACCCGCCGCCTGGGGCTAACGCCCACGATAACTTCGCGCTTTGCGGTCAAACTAGGCGATGACTCCCGCATCCAAAGCGGGAGTCTATGCCCCGTAGTACCTCTCATACTGGAAACTACAGAATTCAAAATAGCGTGCTATGTCTTTCCCCTCCGAGGGGTAGACATCATACTGGGCGTGACTTGGCCAGGTACACTAGGAGAAGTCAAGGCCAACTGGCGCACCCTAACCATGGAATTCGAAGCCGGCGCACGTCTCTTCAAACTACGAGGGGACCCGACACTCACGCGCAAGAAGTGCACTGTCTTGGAAATCCGCACCCTCCTAGACTCCGGGGGGGATGGATTCTATGGTCCTTGGACATGCCCAAAGCTGACATGGTCCACCTCGAGGGCACCGACCCCCATCAACAACAGGTCCGCAAAATCCTGGCCGAGATCCCACAAGTGACCTAATCCCCAACATCACTCCCACCTCACCGAGACACCGACCACCGGATCGATCTAATATCGGGCTCCCAACCAGTTTTCGTTCGCCCATACCGCTACCACCTACAAAAGGATGAAATGGAACGCCTGGTTGCGGAGATGCTCGCGGCTGGCATTATACAAGGCAACACCAGCCCCTACTCCAGCCCGGTGATCCAGGAACTCTTGGACGAACTCCACAACTTTCGATGGTATAGCAAGCTAGACCTTCGAGCGGTGTACCATCAAATCTGAGTGCATCAAGAGGACGTACCCAAAACCGCCTTCCACATACACTCCGGACATTATGAATTCCTGGTCATGCCTTTTGGGATCACAAACGCCCTGGTCACCTTTCGAAGCCTCATGAACGACCTGTTTCGCCCACTCCTCCGCAAATTTGAACTCGTCTTTTTTGACGATATCTTAATACACAGTCGCACGTGGGAGGACCACATATGCCACCTCCGCCAGGTCCTGGAGATCCTAAGGAATAACGCGCTCATCATCAACCCGAAGAAATGCCTCTTCGGCCGCACACAAGTGGAGTACCTCGGCCACATCGTCTCAGCCGACGGTGTTGGCATGGACCCATCTAAAATCTGGGTCGTGGTACGATGGACCACTCCAGCGTCCGTGCGAGGTGTACGCGGCTTCCTTGGCCTAACCGGGTACTACCGTCGCTTCATTAAGGATTACGGTAAACTCGCGGCCCCCTCGCCCAACCTCTTCAAGAAGACGGAGAGTAAGACGTTCACATGGTCACCCGAGGCCTAAACCGCATTCGGTAACCTCAAGACAGCGCTCACATCGGCACCGATACTTCACATGCCGGATTTTACACGGGATTTCGTCATTGAATGTGACGCGTCCGGCCATGGTTTCGGAGCAGTACTCATGCAAGATCGGCGGCCTATAGCCTGCTACAGTAAGACCATATTCCCCGGTGGCTGGCCAAATCCGCGTACGAGAAAGAATTCATGGCTCTCGCCCTCGCCATCCAGCATTGGCGGCCATACCACTTGGGCCGTAAGTTCGTGGTGCGCACCGATCAACGCAACCTCCGCCACCTCCAGACCCAGCCCCTAACCACGCCGGCTCAACAGAATTGGGCGGGAAAACTCCTTGGGTATGACTTTACCGTGGTAGACAAGGAAGACATCCTCAACCGTGCGGCGGATGCCCTGTCACGCCAACTCGAGGACGCGATAGCTGACCACACGCCTAATGCACCCGCGGTAAGGTGCGTAGCCATATCCATGCCAGTTTGGCTCGACTGGACCGTGATGCTATGCGAGTTACGTGCCGACCCGGCCTTAGCAACTATCCGCGAGGCACTCGACCATGGCGGCGATACGGCCAAACACTACATTCTCGTA
Organism: Monilaria moniliformis; assembly: GCA_034509125.1. Lineage (NCBI taxonomy): Eukaryota > Viridiplantae > Streptophyta > Magnoliopsida > Caryophyllales > Aizoaceae > Monilaria > Monilaria moniliformis. The sequence continues at coordinate 5,528 of JAYDZE010563772.1, read as the reverse complement.
CACGGAGTCCTCTTCTACAAAGGGCGCCTCGTGGTACCGTCGGGCTCGGCATGTATTCCCATGCTACTGGCAGAATTCCACGTAACCCCCACGGGCGGACATGCGGGCGCATGTCGAACATATCGCCGCGTAGCTTTTAACGTCTATTGGCCTGGCATGATGCGCCATGTTACCAACTTTGTAGCAGCCTGCGCTATATGCCGAAAGAACAAATACGCGATACAAGCACCAGCAGGCCTCCTTCAGCCACTACCGATTCCGAGCAAGGTATGGGATGATGTCACCATGGACTTCATCATTGGCCTTCCGCGCACGGGCGAAATAAATTGCGTTACGGTGTTAGTGGACCGTCTCTCAAAGTACGCCCACTTCAAGCGGCCGAGGCATTGGTACGAGAAGTGGTGCGTCTCGATGGCTTTCCCAACTCAATTGTATCGGATCGTGACCCGATATTTCTAAGTACGTTTTGGCGGGAGCTCTTTCGCGCTGCTGGAACAGCCCTACGCATGAGCTCAGCCTACCATCCACAGACGGATGGCTAGACCGAAGTCCTCAATCGGTGCCTAGAAACGTATCTTTGCTGTTTTTCATCCGATCGACCAACGCAATGGAGTAAGTGCTCGGGTGGGCAGAGTACTGCTATAACACGGGGTACCAGTCCACGACCTACAGACGCCAGCCGCCCACCATCAATAACTTCCTGCCGGGTGAAATTCGTACAGCCGCCGTCGCCACGGAGTTGCGTAACCGTGATGACGCGCTAGTAGCGCTTCGTTTCCGCCTTCAACGCGCGTAACAGCGCATGGTCCACGCGGCTAATAAGCATCGGCGCCACGTCGAGTTTCAGGTCAACGATATGGTCTACCTCAAGTTCTGGCCGCGACTTCAAAAATCACTCTTCAAGGTGCATACCCGCAAATTGGCCCCACGTTTTTTCGGCCGCTTTCATATCATCGAGCACATCGGGCCGGTGGCCTATCACTTACAGCTCCCGGAAGGGTCCAAAATTCACCCAGTGTTTCATATGTCTCTCCTCAAGCGCGCCATAGGTGCCATCGAAGCCGAACCATCCCTTCCAGAAGAATTACTAAGTGTCGACCCGCGTTACTTACCGAAACAAGTCCTCTGCCGTCGTGACCTTATACAGGAAGGCAAGGCCACTGCACAAGTTCTCATCAAATGGGCGGGACTACTAGTAGATGACGCGACATGGCTCGACGAAGATGATGTCCGGGGTCAGTTTCTCTACTTTCGCCTTGCGGTCAAGGCCGTTTTGCCGGGGGAGGCAATTGATAGAGAGCCGCGCGAGTTAGCTCAAGACAGGAGCGCGAGCGTGCAGCCCAGTTGCGCGAAGACCGCAAGCTACAAGGACTCTCGGATTAGTAGGACTCTTGGAAGCGCACAATTCTAGCACAAGAAGGACTCTTGTCCGATTAGGATTAGGATTAAGACTCTTGTCTTTATCTTTGAAGTATGTTTAGTTTAGAAGTCTTTTGTTGTTAGGATTCTTTTAGACCACGCCATTAAATACCCCTGATGTTAGTCGGGGGGCGTTGTCTCTTTCCCGTTATTCTAGTTAGCTTAGATATCGAACGACGGTTATCCATTCGAAGGTGGTTGTATCCTTGTATTACTTATATATTATATTCAATTTACCTTTTCGTGTCACATTGTTGTCGGAACACTTGTCGCCAACCGTACCAACTCTCTTTACTCTATCAGCAGCTCCCGCGAGCATGAGGACTGTTGAATTTGAAGAAAAGATTGATGCAAAGATAGGGAAGCATGAGAAGTTGGTCAACACAGTGGTCGAGAAGGTGATGAGAACTCCTTCACATGTGAACTGGCGAACTTAAGCCCCTGAGGGCGACTTTTACACACTAACTCATAATTTGGGGTGTCACGATCATCCTAACTTTAGGTAGAGTGACCAGAGCAGCCATGCTCAAGCACTGTAGCTGCATACATATAACCAATCTTGCCAATACTATCCAGGCCAAAACCAAATGTACCAACCACCATATCAAAACGAGTTCCAACAGGCCAATCAACAACACATAATGATGTTGCCCACAAGCTGCAAGAGGCCCAGAAGGATCAAAAGGCCAACCTTGAGTCACTTCGCACCACATGTCCGAATTGGCCGAAGTGATGGAGGAATTGCGAGGAAATGAAAGGAGATTTCCAGCTCAAGTCCAACAACCACACAAGGAAAACATATGTCAAATAGCTTTGAGTTTTTTAAAAGAGTTACAAGTTCTAATCATCCCAAATTTCAAATGCGAACCAGGGGAGACTTTTGAAAGGAGGTATAAATTGGGCAGCGCAAGTCTCCGAGCCAAATGTGAGAAGAAAGAAGAAAAAAATGAGCCACCATCCAAACCGCTACAGGGCCCAATCCTATCACCTCAGAAGTAAAGGATTGAATGGAGTGACTCCACCAAGGAGATTTAAGAGGAGCAACCAGATGTTAGTGACGGGTTCGAATTGCCCAGCTTGTCGCCCCAAGGAACAACCGCAATGGAGGAAACAAGTCAGAGCCTACGGAGTTGAAACCCCTACCCCGTGAATTGAAGTGTGTTTACCTAGGAGAAAAAGAATTGCTACCCATAATAATTAGTAGCAAGCTAAAGCGGGAACAAACAGCCCAACTGATTAGAGTGTTAAGTAATCGCAAGAAGGCTATCGGGTGGAAACTGGCCGAATCGGTGGGGATCAGCCCCAACATTTGCATGCACCACATTCACCTGGAGGATGATGCTAAATGAAACAGAGAGCCACAAAGGAAATTGAATCCTCATATGAGAAAGACTATCCTTCAGGAGATATCAAACCAATTTCCAATCTCCGACAACAATTCAAACCTATTGGGACGGTGGAAATTCAAAGACACCATTCAACTCCATCCTTGTTTGTGTTCCACAACCACCACCTTCCACCTGCCCAATTTAAAGGACCCATCAAAAATTCTTTCAGAGGTTGTACCTGTCACCATAGAGAAGCACCAATATTTTTCAGCCTATACTGTTCCAAAGGTTGCACCAATGCCATCAGCAGAAGTCCAAGAAGAGCAACCAGAAGTACCACCCACAACTAGCCGAGAAAGAACGTCTGCAGTTCCACAAGAAGACCAACCGCAGCTGTCGATCGACCTAAAAAGCTCGGGCACTTCGAAAAGCCCATCGGTGCGCCAAAGCCGAGGGTACTAGTGACTAAGTTTTCCCCCGTGTCTTTTCTTTTCTTGTCTTTTTTTTTTCTTTTCGTTTTTCCTTTTCTCGTTATTTCTCGTGATGTCTTTCAGTTTTTGTATGTCATGAATTTTAGCCTCACACCTTGGACTCAACCTATTTTCGTCCAAGTACAAGGAGGTTGAGATTCACCTATTTCTTATGTTGAGTCTCTGTATATCACTAATCAGCCCAAATAACGACCCTTTTTACTGGGCTAACTTGTATGATTTGATTGTGAAAAGTGTATAGAAGATGCAAGTTTTGGTGCTAAAGGCTGGGGATTGAAGCTGGTAAACATTCCAGCGCCAACCCTACTTGGAAAATATTCGAGGAATGAAGCCTCAGGAGAACCGGTGGGGTGCAAAGCAGCAGATTCCAGCGCCAACCCTACTTGGCCATATAAAAGGCAACAGAATGCGCAGCAGAAGAAGGCTTTTTGATGAGATTTTCGGCAGGGTTTTAGCCCTATTTTTCAGCACCCTTTTCTTCTTTAGATTTTAGGGTTATTCAGCTAGAAAACTTTGTATTTCCAGTTTCAGATCGGTAGATTAGTAATCGGGCTACGACACCATTCTTCCCGGCTACGACACCATTCTTTCCGGCAACAACACCATTTTGTACGAGCAAAGTGCGTGCTGTCGTTAAGGCATGAGCTGCCCTAATAAAAAGTTATTTTCTTTGTTTCACCCAATTCTAAATACTATTAGATTAGTAAGTGGCAAGGTACGATGTCGATCTCACAGAGAAAAATGAAAATTCTTGTTACGTTATTACGTACTACTGAAACGGAAATAAACAAGTCACACAAACAAACAAAAAGCATCAGTTAAAGTATTTGCCATTTCGGGAAACACTGCAGGCTGTCCTGCAAGCAGTGGTCCGCCAAGGCAGTGGTCCCCTCACAAGTACTAAAGTTGAAATAAAGCAAAAAGCATGCAAACATCTCCTAACAACCTAACAAAATCTGAGAACACTGAAAACATCAAGACTGCATTGATATAAACATGAAGGAACTTGGAAAATAACTGGAAAGCATGAAATCTAAACTACGATACCTTTAAACTGGGCAGAGTGAAGGTGCATGCAGAAAATAGAACTAAATCTAAACTAAGGATCATCTAAATTTACTGGAAACAAACAAACTGGGCAGAATAAAGCAGTAAACAGTCATTAAACTTGCGGATCTAAACATCAACCTGGAAGTTAAACGAAAGATTTGTAAATCTAAGCTAAGTATGCATCAAGAAAGCAAAAACACGAAATCAACATCTTCACAAAAACATGTAAATTGGGCAGAATGCAGAGATTAAATAACATAACTAAACTAAGCTAAACTACTAAGAACTTGAGTTTGAAAGCTAAATCGAAAACTTCATTAAATATCAGCATTTCAAAGCAAACTAAACTACCTAACAACTAACTAAGATAGCCAAACAAAGAAAAGATAACTATGGGGTGAGTGACTTCCCGTTACACTCAAGGTTCTTCCTTGATCTTCTAACCCATGGATTCTTCTGGGCTGTTTACAGCTTTTGGAATGCAATAACAATGGAGGAAAGGTTAAAAAATGTAAGTGCAGAGATTTTAGAGAAGATGCTGAGAGTTTGAGGCTGAGAGAGACTATTTTCGTGTGTTGGATGTTTTAGGGCTAGTTGGTGCAAGGCTTTATATAGGGAGGCTACTAGGGTTTAGTGGGAGTGATCTCCTGCTCCTGCACCTTTCCTGGACCCGTTTTTGTCCTCTTACTGTGATTCCCTTGCTTTTCTGCATCATATGTCGTACTCTTTTGTCTCTTCTACTTTTTCAACACATTTGCGTTGGCCAGTGTATACGTGTATCTCTTCTTTGACTTTTCTGTGAATTCGATCTCTTCTTCCACTTCTCTTGTTCTTTGCCATTGTCTGCATCTATACATGCCTTGTCTGGATTACTTGAGGTCGTCTTTCTTTAGTTAATTTCCCCCTCCACTCCCACACTGCCCTAGTTGCACGTGTCGATCCTGCAGCTTTTGCACTAAACTCGCACCTCTTTGTGCATATTTTCAGCCTCTACCTATGTTTATCAGCCTAAGTTCAAATTGACGTGTAAACTGCCCTAAGCATGCATGTTCTACTGGTGATATAAGGGCCGTGATATAAGAGCAAACTGACCAGTGCGCCCGTGATGTAAGGGCTGAACTGGGACCATCCTTTTGTTGGGGTTTTAAATATTCCAATGAAGTAATCCCCTACCCGGGATCTACTAGGATAATATAAGAAATTCTTTTAAGCAATTAATTCTTCCTACTTAATTCTAGAA
>JAYDZE010563761.1:0-12442 GCA_034509125.1 Monilaria moniliformis | reverse complement strand
TTCTAACCCGATAAAATTCCAACCCGATTAGCCCGCACCCGATTAACCCGTAACCCGAGTAGGGCTGACCCGAAACCTGATGGGCTGGCCCGATTGACATCCCTACTTGCAGAGTACCACCCGGCTGCGTCCGTAGTCAATAGATTTTTCAGGAACTTTCACCCGACCGGATGAGTTTGGCGCCACACTTCACCCGACTGAGTGACATGTGCAGAAAAGCCCAATAGGACCTGATTGAGCCCTAAATTCCTGTTTTCGGTCCAAAAGTATAAATACATCTTGATGGACGTTTTTGAGGGATTCATTCTTGACTGGAGGCTATAGAACATTTCTAAAAGAGAGGGTAGAGAGAAAACAAATCCTAGGAGGAAGGAATTCAAGGAAGAAAACCAACCATCCAAGAGACGAGTGTAGCAATCGATTTGATAGCCATGAACACCACAATTTCAAATTAATTTTCTGTATTTAATTTTAGGATGCTAGGCTAAGTTTCTCAAGTTATTCTTAGTATGTAGTAGAATGATCATAAACTTAATTTGATTTGGATTTGTTGTCCTACGTTTGAGTTTATGGTTTGATTTCATTTTATTGGATTAATTTTGCTTCTTGATGCATCATTGAGTAGTTTGATTTTGTCCATTTTCTAATGTCTCTTTAACTTGAAAAATAAGAGCTCTTGAATAATTTGAAAATCTTAGAACTAGTGTTGTTTAGATACATATTTGAAGGTGGATATATATGTGTTGATTTTGCTTAATAGTTGATCTAGGTTTTCTGTGCTTCCACGATAATTTAGGTTAATGAATAGGGGTTACGAGACGTGTTCAGCTCATGGTAATCCGGTAATTCTTTTGACATGTTCAGTGTTAATCGAGTGAAAAATAAAAACACAATCCTCAATACCATGAAATTGAACCAGGATGTTGATTCCAGTTGAGTTTGTCTGTTGATCATCCGAAATATATTAGGGATAACATTTTCCATCTTATTAAGCAACAATTTTAATTCTTGTTGTTATTTTGTTTTCCAGAAATTGTAGTCTTAGTTAGTTCATCATCATAAATCGTTAAGCAATCAATTAATCTCCCTGTGGGTTCAACCTCTAAATATTACCTTTGATACTGTTCTCTTGCAGTTAGAAGTAATTTTAGGGTAATTTAAATATTTGTGTGTGATCAACTGGAACCTAAACTTATGCTCTAAATTACGCAGCATCTACCGGTGGATACAATTCCGCCAGTAATATCGGCAGACACAATTCTGTCGGTAAAAATATATTTTTATAAATTTATTTTCAAAAATTAACTTTACCATCCGACGGTATCCACCAGTAAAGTTTATTTATTTAATTTTTGAAAATAAATTACCGGAGATATCTATCCGCTGGTGTATTACTGGCGAACAAAATCCGCTGGTAAATCCGACGGTGAATTGGCTCTCACATGTTGCGCCAAAATTCGCTGCCAATTCGCCGTAATTTTACAATGGAAACTCCACTGATAATTAGCGAAGGACGTGTTTCACTGGTAAAATCCGCTAGTAAAACGCATATTTTTTGTAGTGTAAGGAGTTCAGAATTTCTTACCTCAGATATCAAAAGGAGAGGATTTGGAGAGGTATGTTCGATGGATCTGTTAACTCTTTCTAGTGTGAGAAAATTGATTTGGCAACAGTAGCCAACTTAGTGGATTTGATAAACTAGTTTCACTATTCTAACCTGACTACTAATCTAGTAAAAATATTCATTTTCCAAAAAATCATAATTTATAGCAGTATGAGTTTGTCAGATTTTTCGATGGAGTTGCACTCAATAATTAATTTGACAAACAAGAAGCTTGGTTAAAGAAGATTTCTGTCTTGAGAAACGCTATTTTCTGATGCAATCATGCTGGTCTGTTTGTCCAACTAGGTACAAATCAAAATTATGAGCAACTTCTCTTTTGTAACAAGGCCAGTAGTCAGCCCAATACTCCCTCTATACGGCCCGGCCCCGCAGCAAGTTAACGCAAACCAAACATCGTTCGTGTGAAGCGCACGTGACGGGATCCTGGTTGGGCCGCCGTCGCCTCTCTCTACTTGTATCTCTCGCCGTCTCCTCTTGCAATCGCAAACCCTTCCACACAGACCAACGCTTCCATCGTGGAATCTCGCTATGTACAGAACAGCCGCGTCAAGGGCTAGGTCTCTCAAGGTCAGCCTTAATGCCCACGCGCCGTCGCGTATTTCCTCAGTTTCTGTTCTGTTTTCTCGCTGGCTGCATTGGTTGTTTCTATTTTTAGATCTAATGATTCCTCACCGACTGAAATTGATGACGATTGTGGTGGAAGTTGAATTCTGAATAACTATATATTCGTTTTGAGCTATTTTTTCCCCGTCTTTGGCTTCATTTTCTACTCATGTAACGGCTGGTTATGAACATCTTTATTATCAGAAGACACGATTCTGAGCATTGCTAGCTGTTGCCTATTGGTCTATGACAATCAAATGTCTGTCACTGTTAATGAGAAATGCTTCATATGATGGATCATCATTTTATTTGCCAAATATCTATTTATTAGCATCAGGTAGCTGTCGAATAAATGTTGACTTTTAAGGAAAACATTTTATTTTCCAATTTGGTTTGATGTTTTTTGCTTCTCATAAAAATCAAATCTTTAGTCGCCAATGGCGAGTCTAGGCTTTGCTTTTGTTAGTGGAAGTTGGGGATCTTCGTAAAGGAGAATTGTGTTTATGATCCTAGCTTTGCACCATGATTACAGTGTGCAGCATTTACGTTGCTTTTCAATATGGTTGTCGTTGTCCCTCTGTTATTAGGAGCTTAAGAAGAGTTTATGATGGTCAGATAGCTCTGCACCATGTTTTCAGCTTACTGCATTGATATCGCTTTTGAGACTGTTAATCTTTATTCCTTCAATATCTTGTACTTTGAGACTTTGAGTTCTGTGTCACAACAACAAGAGGATGAGGATGTAAGATGTTACGTTTGAATACAACTCAGTGTACTAAACTTACATTTGTTTATCCTTGCAGCACCTGACAGGTTCTAGAGGATGGGTTGGATATGCAAGTACTGCTGCTGCAACCCAGTCATCATCTGCAGGTCTCTTCAGTTGGTTGACGGGTGAGCAGTCATCCTCACTTTCACCTCTGGATTTCCCCCTTAAGGATGTTACTCTTCCCTCTCCACTACCGGACTATGTTGCGCCTGGAAAAACTAGGATAACAACTCTTCCAAATGGTCTCAGAATTGCCTCCGAAACTTCAGCGGTATGAGATGATTTTATGTGTTTTACTTTTATTCCAGAAGCAAGTATTAGTTTTTGATATATCTGATGTCAATGTTATTGACTGAGCTTATTGACCAGACTCCTGTAGCTTCAATCGGCTTACATGTTGATTGTGGCTCAATATATGAAACTCCAGATTCATTTGGTGCAACACATCTGTTGGAGCGGATGGCCTTCAAAAGTACCCTTAATAGGAGCCACTTGCGCATTGTACGAGAAGTGGAGGCAATTGGTGGCAATGTAAGTGCATCAGGCTCACGGGAACATATCAGTTATACCTACGACGCACTAAAAACTTATGTTCCCCAAATGGTAGAGCTCCTTATCGATTGTGTAAGAAACCCTGCATTTTTGGATTGGGAAGTTAGCGAACAGGTAAGCTATCTCTTTTGCATCTTGGTATTCGCTACACCATATTTCTTTGCTTATCTCGATCCTTTATTATGATATTATGATACCCTTGACAGCTTCGCAAGGTGAGTGATGATATTAGTGTAAGCTCCAAAGATCCTCACCACTTGCTGGTGGAGGCCATTCATTCAACTGGCTACTCCGGTCCCTATGCAAATGCTCTTTTGGCTTCTGAATCTGGAGTTCACCATTTGAACAGTACTGTGTTAGAGAACTTTGTTTCTGTAAGTCTGAAAATAATTATATATTTTGCTTCCTGTATTAGGTTTCTTAACTCATTGGTTTTCTTTAAAAAAAGGAAATCTAGTCTTCATATAGATTTTCTTATTTGTTTTAATTATTGATGATGTTGTTCAGGAGAACTACACAGCTTCTAGAATGGTCCTTGCTGTATCAGGTGCTGACCATGATAAGTTGCTGGAATATGCAGAGCCGCTTCTTTCTGATCTACCTAATGTTCCTCATCCTTCTGATCCAAAGCCAATTTATACAGGAGGCGAATTCCGTCATCATGGTCCTTCAGGGGTCTGTATCACGGAAGCCCGTATTAGATGGATGTGCTGTGCTAGTTCTTAGCTTGTTGGCTCGGAAGCATTAACAACACGGTTTTTTTGTTTTCTACTAGGTTACCCACTTTGCTCTTGCCTTTGAACTTCCTGGTGGATGGATCAACGAAAAGGATGCTATAACATTAACTGTTCTTCAGGTTTACTCATTTATCTATTCATTTTCTAATTTTTTTGTTTCTTGATTGGGTTATCTCTTTAGTTTGAGTAATGTGAACGTGATTTATGGGTATACTGGAGAATGTTAAACAACTAATAAGGTTGTTCCTTCATGTGGAGTAGTGCTTGTGTGTTTATTTGGTTTTAGTTTTCTTAATCTCACATTTTATATACATCTCTCTGTACTTCTATCTATCTTGTAGATGCTGATGGGTGGAGGTGGATCTTTCTCAGCTGGTGGTCCTGGGAAAGGGATGTACTCAAGATTATGTAAGTAAAAGAGACTTCGTTCCGTCATGTTAAACTTCATGTATATTAATTGTAAATGAACCCATTATTGCTAATTTCAAACTTATCCATCAGTATATTTCTTTGCAATTTAAGGACTAAATTCTTGTTCCATATCAATGAGTTTATGCTTTTATGTTATGATCATTTGTCAGTTAAAACTTTTTCCTTTATTTCCTAGGTTAAATTGAATGCGAGTAGATTTATAATGGATTTATTTGGTAACTCGTATGCAGATCTCCGTGTACTGAATGAGCATCCTGAGATTGAGTCCTTTTCGGCATTCAACAGCATTTGCAATCGTAGTGCATTATTTGGAATTCAAGGAACCTCGGTAAGCTTTTTCCATTTGGCATAAGTTTCAGCATTGATGAATTCCTATATAAGGAAAATTTATGTTTAGTGTTGCATAACTATTTGGGTTGTTATTGATCAATTTTTTCCCTTTATTCTATTTAAGCATTGGATGGATTGGCATCTTTGTATCTCAGCTTGATGCAGTACCTTTGTCTTGGATTTTATAAGTATCTTTTTTTCCTCTAGTGTTTTACACTTTTACTATGTCTGCTAATGCTTGTAAACATTTAATTTAGTATAAATGTTTCAGGGGATTGGTAATTAATTCACATAGCTTGCCTTTTTCCAATAAAAAGTGTTCTAGAGTGATGCAGGGATAGTACTACAACATGATTTCTAGCTTTTACAGCTTTGAAGCCACATTTTATGATCAACCAAGAATTTACTGTATATGGTGGGGGTAAAGGAGCATCTGGTGCTAGTATCTGTTGAAAAAAAAGCAATATAGGATGGGTAGAGACTACAGAAAAAGATGGAGGTGTGATTTTTTCATCTGCTAGAAACAATAACTAGGAGAAATTTGTTCCTGAAGAACAGAAGGAAGAATAAGGGTCATCCATGACTTCTGGATGCTATGCCCACACGTGTAAGCTTAGGTTCGACACTGATATCTATCTTAGTACTGAAAGGAAAAATATTCGCCCATGAGTTTCTTGAGGAGAATGGGGCTCGATGTATTGCAGGCCTGAACCTTAAGCAACCACTTCATTACCTTTATATCATGATTCATCTGAAAAATCCATATTTTAGATAAGCGTTGGATCTTGGTCTAGTACTGTAGTTTGTAATCCACTTGTTAGTCTTGTTAGGGTACCTTTGAAGGGCACCACTCTTGAAAATCCGGTGATGCTTGTATTTTTTTCATAAGGTTTTTGAGGACGAATTTTTAGGTTTGTACAAGGTACAACATAATGAATTTTCCCTCCATATTCCATAATACGGTCTAACCCATGACATGAATGGAAGAGTTGGAGTTAATGCATTATTTACATGTTAGATGGATCTTGAATGGAATATGTATTAACTTGGAGAGGCCAACATATATTGATAGAATGATTGTATCCTAATATTGAATGTACTAGGAACTCAGCTACTGTTAATGGTCTGTTCTTAATCTATCGAGGATATTACCATCACTGATGTGCATTTTTGGTTTCAAGGTACTTGTTGACAGTGATATTATAATCCTCTATCTCTGACATTTCTCCGTTTTTTCCTTCTTGGTTAAGAAGCTTGTGTAATTTTATTTAGTCATTCTTATTTAAATTGACACCATGATCATGATGAACATTATGCACTTAACATTAAGCTTGTCACTTTAGTGCTCTCAGTTTGGTTGTGTAATGAAATATCTTGCAACCATTTGGATCTATAATAGTGGATGTGGAATTTCTTTATTTTTTTAAACATAATTCAAATCCTGAGTTATCCTTTCTATTCATTATTTTGATTTAAAACCAGAATCCTTTTCCTGGTAAACTCAATCTCTGAGCTCTTTCCACCAGAAAACATTTATGTTACTGTTTCGTTGATGTTTATTTGTTCAGTTAATTATGAAGAAGTGCACGAATGAATAGCGAATTTCTCCTCTGTTTGAGAATGAACATTGAAAACAACTATATTTTGGCAAATATATTATGAATAGCAGTTTCAGTCCCCACTTTATGGGTATCTTTCTTTGTCAATTATGATCTGAAATTGATCCCGCTTCTTGGAATTTAGGAATCTGATTTTGCAGCTCATGCCATTGAGATAGCTGCTACGGAGCTCATTGCTGTTGCAACTCCTGGACAAGGTATTGCCATTTACTTCTGGTTTCAATTCAAGTCATCCATAACTTCTGTTTCTTGTCATCTTGATATTATCCATGTGCTTCTCAAGCTTATGAAATACCAGTTCTACTTATTAAAAAACTGACTTAAATTGATAAAATATCATTCCACTTTCTGCTGAACTAGCACCTCCCTTTTCTGCCCTCTTTGTTTTGCAGTTGATACCGTGCAACTAGATCGTGCTAAACAGTCTACGAAGTCTGCCATTTTAATGAACCTAGAATCCAGAGTATGGAATTATAGCCTTAAACTAACAAATTTCCTTTCGTTTTCCTTTGTGCTTGAATATTCTGTTCACTTTCTACAGATGGTTGCTGCAGAAGACATAGGCAAACAAATTTTAACATATAGAGAGAGGTCAGTCTACTTGTAGTTTTACGCTAAGAGTCTTTTGTTACTAGGAGTGGGGACTGAACTAAGTGATTTTGTGGAGTTGTGTTTCATCTGTGGGGCATTGATGCTTTTACTTATTAGTTGTGATGCTTAATGTGCATCCATAACCTAAACACCAAATGTCTCACCTTGATTTTGCATCTCCAGGAAACCTGTCAGTCATTTCCTGAAGGCTGTTGATGAAGTTACCGTGGAAGATATTGCTAAAACTACACAAAAGCTTTTGGCATCTCCCCTCACCATGGCATCTTATGGCGACGGTTAGTACATTTTCTTTGAAGAGTTATTTTACTTTAATGATATTCCAAGTCCCATACGATTATTGTGGGGACTACAACTTAAGCCCACAGTGCATCAACCTCAGTGGTGCTAGTATGCCCTGTGTGTCTTCAAGGAACCCCCCAACCCCCGGATAACTATGATATTATATATATATATATATATATACATATTGATTTCTCATTTTCTGTTTCAATCTACCAGTGCATCTTCTGCCAAGCTACGAACAAGTTAGCAGGGTTTTCCATTAAAAAGCCAAGTTGTCCATGTGTGGATCTGATGAGACTGTTGATGATGGCCGTATTATCCTCTGAAGGTGACTTGCAATTTTGGCTGCCTTTTGATGGATAGTCAATGGAAATGGAGACGATGAACCCTTAGCTTTGAACAATAAATGATGAGGTACTAGGCAGGAAAACCATTTTTACACACAAATCTGTCACTTTGCGGATTAGCTTGCCAAATTTTTTGTGATTATTGAGGTTCTTGTTGATCGTGGAGTATGCCATAACTGAAATGTTGAATTTTTACGAGGTATAATTCTTTGAAATATGGAGAGCTCTGTCTTCAAATATGATGTTTAGAATAACTATTTCACTTGAATGGAAAAAATAAGATAGTGATATGGTTTACATAATGCAAGTCAAATATAGCGGTTGTGAGTTTCTAATGAAAAAAAGAAAGGAAAAAAGATTGTGATAAAGACGGAGGCAGATGGTCAAACCCAAATATAGGTTAGATCATGTTGGAGTGAGCACAAGTAACAAGCAAAGCTTGTCTATTAGATGAACCTAACTATTAGATTGGGCCTCAAAGTCACCCCAAACGCACCAAAGTCTTCTCCTCTTTCAGTATTTGGACAAAGCAGAGAAAGAGAGAGAGAGAGAGAGAGAGAGAGAGAGAGAGAGAGAGATTCCCTAACTGTCCAATGAAAATACGAAATAAGCAAGTCATTTTCTTACAGTGAAAATAAAAAATGCCTTGTGTAATTTGGTATCTATTTATTTGAGTTGAACAGAATTTACGCTCAAATATAATTAGAATTTTCAATTATTTAATTCTTAGATTCTCTGATTATAGTAACGATGTTAGGGGGAAAATGCAGATATAGTTCCACTAAATGTATTCCTATAAAAGTAGTAACACCTTTCCACCAAAAATATGGAATACATACAAATTACAAAGAGTTGTTCAAAAATTTAAAACCCATAGTTAATTTATGAAATCAAGGAAAATCAAATCCAAGAGCAAATCCACATTTGGATCTAAATTCCTACTGAAATTAACACACAAGTGACCACAAACACAAATGTCACCTCTTTCAAGAAATAGGACAAATTGCTTATTAATCAATTCTAATTACTCACTGGGGATTCTTTGTTGGCTCATACATGACTTCTTTTTTTAAAATAAATAAAAACATCACAACATTTGCTATGATACAAAAGCTATATAAAATTAGAGCAATTTGATTTTTATTCTTCTAAATATGTAGTGAAATCATTAATATTTGAACTTTAATTTTATTTTTATTTTGAAATAAGGCGTAGACAAAAAGATCTTAGCATTGTTTCCAATATGCCCACAATGCCATATATAAGGCTAACCACAATTAACATTATATCTTATGGTTCTTGTTAATCTATTGGAGTCCATCTAAATTCACTGTTTTATCTATTGATGACATCAAGTTTCTATAATTAAGTCCAGATTAACAAAATTTTGATGGATTGACACTTTTCATTAATCAACATGAATAGCTTACTAATGATACTTTATTTTTTATGCCACCAATAATATGAATGCAATTTTGATTCAATTGAGTAATTATTTCTATTTCTATTTAGAAAATAATAATATATTCTCAATCAAGCAACAGTTTTAACAAACAAACTTATATGTCGGTGATGCTAGTTATAATGACAAATATGAGTTGCCCATTACCATGCTCAAATTTGAACTTGCTGTAAAATATTTTTATTAAAAACTATATAGTAGTTTTGCATAAATAAAAATGTATCTCTTTTGTATATCTAATTAGAGAAAAATATTTATCATTCTTTTTTATCCCTAAAGTAAAAGTTAGATTCAGTGGCGTGGCGGTTAATGCAACATGCAAATTGAAGCCATTCCTGTAAGTTTATGTTTCTCTTGTTTAGCAATACATAAATTGTTTGAAGGAGTTGACCAAATATGTTACTAGAATTATCTCTTAAGATGAAACAGAAAGTTTTACAAAGCAAAAAAGCATTATCGAGAGATCTATTTTCAGAGAAATATTGAAAGTAAAGAACATAACACATGATAATTTATAAATTAAAAGACAAACTGCAATATAAAATAAATATTTTGGGAACAGAAAAACAGGGGAAAGAAGTAAATGTGGGGATGGGGCCATGTGACATTTAGGAGTAATAATGAGGTGGTCAGCATGCCTAATCATCACCAAATTAACCATTACCGGATGACCCAAACACACGTCATCTGCCACCAAATGTGCTGAACATTTCTCTTTTTTCCATACTTTGGTGGGCTCTTTTGTCATTCTCTTGCTCCTTTTGTTTTACAACTATTTCAATATGTTTCTCTCTCTATAATCTATCTCCTGCATCATATGAATCCTTCCTTATATAATTTCCCACACAATTTAAATCTTAAATTTTGGATTTTGTTGCAAATTTCACTCAAATTTTAAAGCATTTTTATAATGTTTAGACCTTATTGTTTA
This sequence comes from Monilaria moniliformis, assembly GCA_034509125.1. Lineage (NCBI taxonomy): Eukaryota > Viridiplantae > Streptophyta > Magnoliopsida > Caryophyllales > Aizoaceae > Monilaria > Monilaria moniliformis. The sequence continues at coordinate 2,142 of JAYDZE010563761.1, read as the reverse complement.
TTGTAAATTGTCATTTCTATTTTCTAAACAAGTTTTGAGTTGAGAGTTAGCATCATCAAACATCGAAACTCAAATTGACTGACGGCTTTTGAAGTGATTGGTCTAAGTTGCATGTTCTCCTTTGTTGTCAAATCGTTGGGCTTATAATGGCTAAGTAATTGAGTCAGGAGTTGATGTAATGGTTTGAGGTTCTCGATAGTTATAGTAGCAATTCCATACATTCAACGATAAAATTGCCAACGTGGGAAGACAACTCAGTCAATTAATGAGCTTCAAATGCTCTCACTCAGTTTTGAGTTCCAAAATTGGGTGTGGATCTCCAAAGCTCAACTTTAAAATTGTGAAAATAAAAGAAGAGATGCATTTACTATAAATTGAAAGATTGAGATATTATTGAATGCTTTCAAAATATGGCTCTAATTTTCAACAAGATCTAAAATTTGGTAATTAAATTACATGCTATTTACTAGCTATAGTGGGAAAGATAAGATATAAATTTTTTGAAGCGTATATAATTGAAGAGGATAAATAAAAGAGGGTAATTCTTTTCCAAATCTGCGACTTCACATGCAAAACGTGAGACTTGGTATATTTTTTCTTTTATTGTTATTTTCCATTGAGGAGATTTGGCATCATTACACCACAAGCGTGGTGACAATATATAGATACATATAATCATCTCCAGTATTACTTCCGACTTCTCTTACTTTCAATTTCCTTCATTTTCTCTAAATACAAGCAACTTTTTTTAGTTGTGAAAAAAGGAACCAATAATGTGAAAGTTGTACATTTGCTACATTAAAAAACAGTGTAATTCTCCATACATCATTTGGTTTGGGCAGATATAATTAATAAGGATGTCCTGTGCTAATTAATGGGAATATTGCTCTCTCTCTCTCTCTCTCTCTCTCAACCACAATTTCAATACCTAGCAAAGTTTTTGTCCATTATTGAAGCAAAACCCTAATTTGAAGAAAACATATAACCTCTTTCTTGCTCGTTATAGTCTAAAATGGAAAGGTTCAAATCAACCCAATAACTAATTTGATTATCATTCTATTGCACATTTAGAATTGGGGGAAATGAAATTATACGTTGCCTTTCACAATATATATACACCTTTTCATATTCATTCATTCATTGTCTTTTGTTTTACTTTTTTTAAGAATTCGATCTTCATTATGACACGAGTTCGCATTTGACCCCTCTCGCTAAGCTGCTTCAACTTGCCAAATTTATCTTCCCGTCAATTAGATGAATTTGCATGTACTGGATTTCGTGAGGCTATTTGGGTGATTTTACTAATTTTGCAAAGTTTGATTAAAATTTTGGTTAAAAATTCTATTTTTTGGAACACCTAACCTAAGCCATGGACCTTTATTCTGTGTAAATGATGAACTACGTACCGGATTTCCCATTGATCTCGTATCTCTAGAAAAACAAAAAATTATAAGGTATAATAGCTAGGCAACTATTTCTGGCTTGAGGCACACTATTGTGAATCCATCCTAATTAAATTATAATTATAGTAGTAAATTTTGATATAAACTAATAATTTTTAATCAAAATTAATGATTTAGAAGATTAATAAACCCTAACTAAATTATTAAACTTTAGTTACGATTCTAATTGATTAATTAATTAAATAAGTAATATTTAATTACTAATTGCAACTCTCGGCACCAGGCGGACGGGCGGACATCGTGTTTGTCTTCTTGATTTTAGAGGCCAAGTGTTATTTTCTGATTTCAAAATTGAAATCCTTCCATACAATACTTAATTAAAAATCTCATCAAACTCCCACCTCTCTCGCTAATATATATTAGTCAGACAATTCCGTTTGAAACTAATTCCAATAGAATACTTACTCCACCCATGGCATTGAATATGACTTGTTTTCCTTTTTAATCTAAAATCATGAACTTATTTAATAAGGAAATAAATTTACCATAACTTTTATGATCTAAGAATTGGAAATGGTCTCTAATATATATATATATATATATATAGGGATGTATTCAAATCCGAACGCATCATTATTGCCGAACTAAGAACAAGTTGGAGACGTTAGATCGAGTAATTTAACCACTCAGATTTATGCCACGTGGCATCAGTAATTACCGATTTTATCTCATAAAAGGC
>JAYDZE010563750.1:0-12443 GCA_034509125.1 Monilaria moniliformis | reverse complement strand
TTCTTCATCTTCAAGAATCCCTCGCCAGCAGCAAACCCTCTTCCTTTCCTCCCCTTGTTAGGTCCAAAATCCTAACAGACATCCTCATATTCAATTGGTTTGATTATAACACCGGCTTTCTTCACCACCTGTCCATAAATAGCACAAATAAATGAGAAATTTTCAATGCCAAATAAACTTTTGCTAGCCGAAATTTTAATTATTATCAATTTGGGCTAAATAGTACAACGTCTACAAAATAGTGCAACCTTTATTTATAATTATTATCAATTTGGGCTAAATTTATTTTAAGATATTGATTGACAAAAGTTATCAAATCTCTTATGCTCTCTCATCAACTTAATTTGCATTGTCCTATTATAATAGCTAGATTTAGAATTACACAATAGTACAATGTTTTGAGCCTCGATATGCTACTGCTACATATCGGAAAAAATTACATGAGTTTGATTTTGTTCCCAAACAAAACCATGCTTTTGAAACTCATTCTCCCCAAAAGGGCTTCACCCGAAACACCTAAAATGGACATATAGATATAGTACAAATTTTGCAACTTTGTACAAAGCCTCATTGCCTCTCTAGAGATTGAATGGCAAGCTTGGCTGCAAGCATTGAGATAGTGTCTCTGGCTAATTGAGTCGAACCTGCAGTTTGAGGGGATAAAAAGACTCAAAAAACAATGTATGCACAAAAGCAGCTATCTGGTTTCTAAGTAATGCAGTGCCTGAAAAGTGCAGAATGCAAACATATGTAAAGAAGAGCAGCAATCATGTAATCATGCAATCATATAACCGAGATCTGGTAAAGCTTGAAACTCGATGTTGGGAATCTGTTCATGGCAAGGATCACAGGTGCGGTGATTTATGTTATACAGGTGCGTCCGTGCGTGCGTGTCAATTAATGGAACAGTATCAGTCTAACAGATAAAGTGAGTTCAGTGGTTGGGGAGACACTTGCAAGTAATGGTAGTAAATGTCTTACCCGAAACAGGTGCAAAAGAAACACGTTCAGCAACAGATGGAACGAAATCTCTGATACAATCGATCCCAAACAAGAGAGTTTGTAATTTGAGTTTGCAATGATGCTTCCCTTGGTGTAATCTATAGTTGAGGCAATTGAAGCTCATCTGCTCCACCAATTGAAGCATAATCATCTTCCAGTCGAACTCTATTCAAGTCCAAGTTATGAAGAACCATCAGTTTTAGACTTTTAGTAAATTTATGTCAAGCAAACAGCTACTGAAAACAATGTTGTTCCATTATTTTCCTAGTCATATGTGTTTACGCTTTCAAACTTGTATATTTTCCAAATTTGTATAACTAAATGATTCGACAACGCAATTTCAGTTCCCACCAACTTGGTGGGGCACCCATTAAAGGGGGGAAATGACCAAGCTTTACACATTTAAGGAGCTATCGGTGCATTTACATTAAGCTCAAAGGGTCAAATTTGAATTGAACGAATAAAATGACTAGATTTAATATGTTTAGGGGCAGATAATTATTTTGCATGTACATATATACACATTTATTCTTTAAGTACCCAATGCTATAGAATTTAAAATTAAAAGAATTTTATAAATTGAAAAAATTATACCACAACCTATTAAAACAAAACATCAAAGTTAAAACCTATTTATATCCACGTACCGGAGCTACTATTAATTAGAAATTAAAACTTCAATTTTCAAATATATAATTATACATCGATTCAATATTTAAGATTAACTAAAAAAATAAAAATGCAAAATGTTTTTTTTTTCTTTCGTTTTATTACAATAAAGTGTATATAATAAGGTGGTTTGATAATCTGAGTTTAAGTAATATTTTCTTCCTCTACAAATTAATTAGAGTAAACTATTATGGTACGAATTTCAAATCCTCCATCCACTAACCAAAAGAACAAGATAATGTGGCGGACTATAATTGTCCTATTATATATGTGATACAATTTTGATGAGTGTCTTATTAAAGTATTTGCGTGTCCCCACTATACAGACATTTGCAAAGAGTCCACTTGTTTATTAAAACCATCGACCTTTTTATTTAAATTGCAGATGATTTAATGCAATTTAATTTTCGATTGTGGAAATCATATTTGCAATAAGTCTGTCTTTCTCTAAGTACGATTTATTTTGAAAAACGGCACTCGCGCCATTCGATTGGCATAAAAAGATCGTGAAACCAAACCCCATGATCACGCGAGACCAAAACTCCAAAGACTCTTCACATTACAAAAATATTTAGGGTCCGTTTGGTATCACGTAATTGGAGGTTTAAATTTGGAATTGAAGCTTTCAATTCCAAATCAATCGTTTGGTACTATAAAAATATTTGGATTTGGAATTGAATTCCAATTCCAAATCCATCCAATTACGCAATTTGAATTCTATAGTTAAAGTAAAGATTTGGAAATCCAAATATATATAAAATTGAGTACCTCTCGAATATACACACTACATACACAACACACACTATACATACTGCACACAAACACACTACACACAATACACACACTTCACACACTTCACACAATACACACACACGACAACAATACCATACTGCACGCACACACATATTGCACACAACATACACACTACACACACACACGATACCAATACACATACTGCGCGCGCACACGCTTTGCACACAATACACACACAACAAACACACAACACACACGACAAAATTGCACACACATTGTAAGCAATACACACACTGCACGCAAATACATAAATTGCACACACACTGCACACACAAAAACACATGCAGCACTTACGACACACAAAATTACACACACAACAAACACACATCTCACACGACAACATGGCACACACAATACACACACTGCATAGACACACAACACACATAACAAACACACACACACATAACACATACACTTTCACACACAACTCAAAATATATAGAAAAAAAATATAAAATTACATATTGTATATAAATAAAATAAATTATTCAATCAAAATTCAATTCCAAAACTTGTTTAATTTTTGACTTACCAAACAAAGGATTGGAATTGAATTAGAATATCATAACTTCAAATTCAATTCCATATAATTATAATTATAAAGCAATTTCAAATCCATTTTACCAAACGGACCCTAAATTTAAATCCAACTCAGATTTAGCGCTAAATATATTGCTTTCCCAATTAATTTTTTTATTTATTTCTTAGTTAATTGATAATCATTTAAATCTTACTTTTTATTCTTCAAAAAAATGTTACTTTTTAAACACTAATCGTGAATTATTGTAGGTATATTAATATATAATAATTATAGATTCACCAACCTTAATAATTAATTGTCAATTAAATAAAAATAATAATTATATATCTTGATCGAATTAGTGGATTTTAATTAATAGTTTTAAAATAAAACTATAACGTAATAGATTGAAATTGAAGAAAAAATAATTAAAATGTAAAAAAATGTCACATGAAAGAAAGAAGGATAAATGAAATTAGCATGAAAGATTATATATAAAAATATTAATTTATATATTTTTCACGTTTTTTCCACTTAGGTACCTTACCTGTTATAATATTTTGCTAATACTTAAGTACATGTTATGATATTTTAAAATGCCAGCTAAAATAAAGTGAAAATGACATTTATACCCTTGAAGGGTTTAAGGACATTTTGGGAACAAAATTTATGTTCAGATACCTGAAATGTGATTTTTTTCGAATCCAGTGAGGTATTTCGTGATTTTTTCGACTTCAGGTACCATAAACGTGCAACCCCCTATCTTTAGGTACCAATTTTGTAGTTCACTCTTAATTATAAATGTGTAATACGTATGTGTCTTCAATTGGGAAATTATAAATGTGTAATACGTAGCGTTCAAATACGTATGTGTCTTCAATTGGGAAATTAATAATCGCACGAGATTTTCTAACTACTAGCTTGATTATAATAATATTAACCTCGTGTTTATTTGTTCATGTATACAAATTAATAAATTAATCTATTATACAGTATCATTCAATAAATTATATATCATGTCATCAATTCTTTTTATGTGGCATCATCAATCTTATTATTTCTTATTTATCTTAAATTTACCTTTTTTATAATAAAACTTATAATTAAAATCAATAATTTTTATTTTCATATCAATATCAAATTAAAATTAAAATTAAAAATTATCAATATTTTATTATGAAAAGTCAAATATATTAATAAATTAATCTTATATATAAAATATTGTGTAAATAAAATTAATTTGGAAGGTAAAATTAGAATGTTATGAAAAACTTAAGCATAAACACCAATCTAGACATGTTAGAGTTCCGCAACGCGGGTTCAGTGGCCCGACCCTTCGGGACAGGACAACGTGGAACGCGTTGCAGGAGCCATGGCAGGACGACCGTCTCGCCAGCTTTTTTATTAAAATTTTCCATTTTTTTTTTCTCAGTTCGCATATAATTAATTATGTTTTTAATTATAAAATCACACCCTAGCCTAGCGAAATGAGGTGATTTGGAAACAATAAGTGTTGAGTTTCATCTTTTTTTATGTAAGTCTTTTTTTTTGTTTTTTTGTTCTTTAATTTATTTTCGTTTCTTTTTAATTTTGCCTTTTTCTTTGTTTTTATTTTTTATTTTTTGTTTTTTCATTTTTTTATTTCACTTTTTGCACTTTTTTTTTTAAATGATATATTTAATTTTTTTTCCAACAATATGATTTTAATTAGTATATGACTCTAATTAGAATATAAATATAAAAATTTAATGAAGTTAGTAGAATTAAAATTTTAATTAAATTTAATTCGCACATGAATTTAATTGAATTTAAAAATTTAATGAATTTAAATCGAATTTAATTCAGTTAGGATATAAATATACACAATTGACAATTATATGTAATTTTAAAATTTGAATTATGTAATTTTTTTATTTTAATAAAAAATTTGTTTTCAATTTAATTGCATAATTCAATTTAATTAGAATATATAATAAATATTTAAAATAAAAAAATTTATTAAAAATAAAAGATATGACCTATGAATAATTTAAAAAAATAATTATAAAGGAATGAGATTATAAATGACTTTTACCTTTCAACGAAAACATGTCATACTAATGATGACTTAAATTGACCATTATAAATTAAACTATGCAGCCGTATTAAAAAAAGTGTGCCATATGTTAAATAAATTTATATTGAACGATCATGTATTTTAACTTCTTATTTTTCTAATATATAAATGATAGAAAATTATCATTATATTATACATATACTACGATTAGTGATTCGATATCTCTCATTAATTCGAGATCTTACTAGCATCTCACAATTCTTTATTTGTATTTATCTAAATTCATCATTAATTTATACCTTTTTAATTTTATATTTAATTTTAATAGTTATTATTATATTCTATGAATTAAAAAAAATCAAATTTATCTTAATTAGATTTTTGAACAAGTTATATTTTAATTACATGATTATAATTTATATCTACCAACTAAAAGAATCTCTCCTCTACAACTACTTAAGCTATATTAGACCAATTTATATGTTTTCCAAAACTCTATAAAATTGTGTTATCCAAAACTAATCATTAATTCTAAATTAGCGTAATATAATCACAACTATAAATGACGGGTTATCTAATGCTTTACTACTATTTTTTTTTAGAATTAATGTTTTACTACTATGTTATAATATCAGTTTAAATTTAGACCAATTATACTAATGTAAATTAAATTAGTCAAAATGTAATAGACGCATTCAAATTGTGTTTCCCAATCATATTATATCCAAATTAAAATGTTATGCATAATTTTGGTGGTTAATACTACTTTGTGTTATATTTAATTTCTCAATTTTTTTGACACTTTCTAACCTATACATATATATCGGGATGATGCTTATAATTAAGTTCTTATCTTTGAAGCTCTAAATGAGACTATGTCTTTCAAGTTTCAGACGAAATTGTCACAAAAAAAAAAAAAATCATAGATGATATTTCCAAACACATTACTCAAATAATAATATTTTATATTTAAACCATTTACTATCTCTATTATCTCTACATCAGAATTTGAGTTAGTGTCTCCATATTTGACTTCTTAGCATCAGAACCAGATCAAGTGAATTGGGGACCTGAGACAAAAAATAAGTACATATAATAAATTTTATGAAGAGTGTTTTGAGAGGAGAATATGTATTTTATATTTAAAGAGTTTGGGTAAGAGAAAAATGATTTTATAGATATGTAATTCTATTATTACCGTTTGAATTGCTATTTTTGGGATTTTCGGATTGGTAAGTATATGGAGTATGATTTCTCGGATTACGGAGACAGTACTTCTAGAAAAATGATAAAAAAGAATACTGTATTTGAAGAGATTCAAACTGAAAGATGATTATATTGTATTTGAAAAGATTCAAATTATATACTTTTCAGCAGAGTATAAAGAGGCCTTGCCATTATGGTATTTTTCAGTTGTTCTCGAACATAAGAAATAAATAATATATACACATATATGATGATATATATATATACATACATGCACATACATACGAGGGCCTTATTTTTATCGGTGGCTTGAGGTGGCCACTTGTTTCGCCTCAACTACAAAATCGTTCTTGCCAAGCATTCACATATGGTCTTTCAAACTTTAGATGAGATGATACTCAGAATTTAGAACTGGTCTGTTAAGTTTAAGATGAGATAATGCTCAAAAGTCATAGATGGTCAGTCAAACTCCAGAAAAAATGATGCTCAAAAGTCAATTATGGTATTTCAAGCTCCATATGAAATGATGCTCAAAAGTCAAATATGGTATGTCAAGCTCTAGATACGAGATGATCCTCAAAATTCATTTAGTTTTTCAAACTCTAGATGAGATGATACTCACAAGCCGATTTTGGTTTTTCAAACTCCAAACCAGATCATATCCAAAAGTCATTTATGACCTTATAGTTTTAGATGAAATGATGCTTATATGTCAGTTATGATCTTTTAAGTTGCATATGAGATGATGTTCACAAGTCATTTATGATCTTTTAAACTTTAGACGAGATGATACTCAGAATTTAGAAATGGTCTATTAAGTTTAAGACGAGATGATGCTCAGAAGTCATAGATGGTCAGTCAAACTCTAGACGAAATGATGCTCAAAAGTTAGTTATAGTATTTCAAGCTCCATTCGAAATGATGTTCAAAAGTCAGATATGGTATGTCAAGCTCTAGATACGAGATGGTCCTCAAAACTCATTTAATCTTTCAAACTCTAGATGAGATGATACTCACAAGTCAATTTTGGTTTTTCAAACTCCAAACGAGATCATATCCAAAAGTCATTTATGACCGTACAAGTTTTAGATGAAATGATGCTTATAAGTCAATTATAATATTTTAAGCTGCATATGAGATAATGCTCAAAAGTCATTTATGGTCTTTGAACCTTTGACTAGAGATGCTCAGAAGTGTGATGGTCAGATGTCAGACATGGTATTTCAAACTCCAAACGAGATAAGCTTAGAAATCTGACTTTCAAAAATCGGATGTGGTCTTCCGAGCTCGAGATGATGATCTGGTCTTATAAGCTCTAGGTGTGATTGTACAAATTAACAAATCTTTTTTATATATGACTAGAAGCAAATGCGACACAATCATCATTCCCAGTCATATCTTACGTCCAATTTACATATCTTATATTCTTAATTTTCTAAAAATTATATTCCACATTTATTTTTTATAAAACTTCATCAAACTTAAATTTATATTAATTGATATATTTATTTTTCCAATGAAAAATTAATATTTAATTAATGAAAGTGGGTGAGGTCAACAGAATTTAAAGTGCACCGTCAATTTATTTTGGTCAAATTAAATCAATTAAAAAATAATTTATATAAATATTTATTTCTTATATTATAATCATAAAATTAATATAAAGTGATTATAAACCGCGCAGTAAAATGGGTCGCCGTCAAATTTTAACGAGTTATAAGTCAGTATATTCTAGAACGATTCTTCACTAGGAAGCCTCCAGAAGAAAATAAGAGCATCGACAGAAAGAGAATATACAAGAGCTTCCATTGTTGGCATCAGTTCTTCAACAATATTTAATCGATATAGTAAATTAACCTTTCCAATTGATAATAAGTATGTTTACCATTTTCATGTTATTGCGAAACAGAATTAAAAATTAAATATTGCATTGGTATTGTAGGAGTCTTGAATAATTATCTTTCTAAAATTTTGTATTGAATGTCATATATACTTAAAATGTTGTGTACCACAATTTGACAAACTTCTTTTATAAAATTGTGAATAAATATATGTAATTATTCTAAGAATAATATACTAGTAATTATCATAAATTTATAAATTGTGTTATAATTATTTATTCATAGTATTTATTTAATAATTTTATTATATAAATCTATCACCCTCGTCTTGTAAATCTTCATGCCAATTTTCTTCTTCTTATAGTTTTTTCTCGGTGACAATTTACTTGTTATTAATTCTTCATTATATGTATTTTGCATCTCTCAAAAAAGCAAAAAGAAAAACATGTACCAGAAAACTTACGTGGATTTCCTCAAATGAATTTCAGACGAACAAAATAATTATAAGTCGTTACCAAAAAAAAAAACTAACCAAACAAGAATCTCTCTCTCATGTAATTTTGAATCCTTCCTTGCATCAGACTTGTAGACAAAATTTTGAATCTGACAGTAGAGTTAAATTTGATTATTTCATGTAAGCCTATCACCAAACAAAGACTCCTCTTGAGATAGCCTCTCCCGCACCTTTGCTGCCTGCACAGTCCGAATCCATTCTCATAAACAACAACAATGCCATACTAATAGTAGCTATTTCTATCACGACGAAGAAGAAGGAAGACGAAGAGGAAAAAGGAACGGCAACCTGTTTCTCCCAGTTCGTGCAAGCCGTGATGATCGCAAGCATGAGGGACTGCATTGTCGCCCCACACAGTATCCCGATCCACAGCCCTTTCCCTCTAAAGTCGAACCAGAAAGCCAATGCAGCTGCAATCGGGACCCCGAAGAGGTAAAACGCCACCAGATTGATGTAAGCACCTAGATGCTGCCAGCCACAACCCCTAGCAACACCTTATCAAAAGCAAGAACGGGGCGATTAATCAAGTTATTGACAACTATAAATATATACACGATTATATATGATTGAGAGAATAACGCGTAGCACCTGAAAGGACTCCTTGGAGACAGTCGGTTATAATAGATAAACAAACGAGAGGAGCCATGTTGGCTACGTAGTCCACGACTTCCTTCTCGTTGCTGAAAATGTAACCAAAGACATTACCGCTGGGGAAGATGGTAAGGCTTACAACTAACGCATTTAGTGCTGCAAGGAGCATTAGAGCAATGACAGATAGACGAGCACCCTCTGGCCTTCCTGCTCCCAGCTCGTTCGAGATTCGAGTGCTGCACGTTTAAGTGTCACAGAAATTAAGGAATTGTCTATTCAGAGTGTAAATAAGGAGAAGACACAAAATAGAGCATAGAGTACATACCTTGCTGCTGCTGCTAATCCAAATGGTATTGCATAAAGCGTTACAACGATGTTTAAGCTATCAAGACAAGGAAAAAAATGAAAACAAAATCGGTTAGAGCTGTGGCAGTGTATAAGGCATTCAGAAATGTTTAGGAAGAACTTACCACACAGAAAGCACTGAGGTTTCAAGCTGTGGATTCGGCAATAGCCCTGAAAGCAAAATTAGTAGCTCAAACGACCACCATTCGAGACTACAATCACCAAATTTTCAGAAAATTACAATTGTTTAATGCACATCAATAGCAAGTGCAGCTGGTGGCAGAAGACGTTATTACCAAATCATGAGGGCAGAAGGAATCGCGTAGCGGAAAAATTCTTTCATGCCCTCGAATATCTTCATAGAAATTGGAGCACGAGTTTTTCTGCAGTGAGGGGAGTACTTCATGTATAAACCTAGCATGGCTACATTCAACCACATCGAGACATCCATGGCAACTGCACCTCCGATATTCTCTAATCCTGACTTGAAAACCAGTGCCCAACACAGTGGTATGTGGAAGCAGAGCGTGATGCAGGAGCTAACAAGCATGGGAAAAGTCAAGCTCTGCATCTGATAGTACCGGATGAGTGGTTGAAGAATTGCGGAGCCAAAGAGTGCAGGAATAAGCCACATTGAAAATCTTCCAGCTTCGCGAGAAATCTCAGGGTCTTGGCCGACAGACTTGAGTAAGTCCTCCACGTAAATCCACAAGATGGAGAGAGGAATGCACACAATTATCAGAGAAAAGATAGCAGTATAAGTCTGAGTCCCGAGTTTTTTGTATTGTTGAGCTCCAAAAGCTTGTCCACTAATTGTTTCTAACGCACTGGCCATACCCAACTGTTCCACAACGGATCAGACGGTCATCAGAAACAATCAATCACCTCTCAATCAATTCATATGGATTACAACAACGAACAGAAGATCTGATCAATAAGGACATGGGAGTGGTTTGCAATCAGACAATGGGTGAAAGCTGAGGAATGTCGTTTAGCAAGACTCCAACTGATGTATCTCTTTTCATAGACAAAGTGATTGGATTTCAAGTGCCACAGCTTATAAATTCTCAAACTTATAAGTTACAACATATGACTCAATTGAACTTAGCATAGACCAAAAGTGAGTCGATTAAACCCACCAAATGATACTGTTGTATGCCAATCTACGAGACACAAAGCACAACATCTCATAGACCCTATTCAATTGAGTAACCATGCTTAGATAAGTAATCAATCAAATCACTTTCATTCCCTATCACCAATCATATGATAAGTGTGCAACTTTCTGGAAGCCTAATTGACTCTTAACACAACTAAGTTTCAGCAAAAAGAACATGTAAATTCTCAACGCAATGCAGTTCAAACACAACTAATGAGGGGAAGGAACCAATCAACTCTCTCTTTAGAATAAGAATCTAGTCACTGAGGCTTACTTAAATGACTCTCTCTTTATTATATGAGGTACAGAATACACATACCAAATAAGCAAGACACACACCTATTTGAATGATTCACAAAACTTCTTCCCAAATTTCATGCTACAACAAGTGAGAAACAAATTAACTAGATCTGTGCTCAAAGTACAAACTTCCCCTTTCAACTAACTCTGCTAATATAAATGGGAAATTACTACGCTGCATGTTCAAGATATCCCTAATGGCAGCACAATACACTAAATCAGAGACTATCAGTTAAGTAGCAGATGATTTCAGCAACTCTAGTGGAAGAATACATCCAAGCATAAGAAAAACACCCTAGAAAAATTCAACCTTTGATGAATTTTCGAATCCAGACACAATTCCTAAGTGACAAAAACCAAATATGCAGCAATACAGTGCTATTTATCATTCAAATAGATTATATACCCAAAAAAAAAGGAATAGAGAGAAAGGAGAGAAAGGAGAGAGAGGAGAAAGGTACATACAAGAAAACTGAAGCCAGTGATCCCAGCAAGAGAAATAGCTATGGCGGCGCTGGAAAGAGCGAGTTCGCCTAAATGGCCGACCATAATCAATGAGATAATCTCGAGCAAGTAGAATGATAGAGTGACGGCCACCATTGGCCCAGCTATATACCCCAGCCTCTTCACCTCTTCCCGTATTTCTTTCCATCTTCTTCTCCTCTCTCCCAACACCAACAATCCCTCCTCCATCTCTTTCCCCCCCCCTCTCTCTCTCTCTCAAGAATAATATATGTTGAGGTTGGAATACCAAGATGGAGGTTTGTCCGTGGATGAAATTAAAATATGCATATTTTGGTTGAGAGGCCTAATTTAGTTCCCTAATCCATACAACACAAAGGTGGCAAAAAAAAAATCGTAAAATATTTAAGATTAAACAATTTGATAGTAATTATTTTCCAGAATAGGAACACGACGAAAACCGTGGTGATAAAGTATTCTACCAGATCCCTATTTGATCCTTTCGCTCAATTCGGTGATAAATAATTTAATTGTCAGATTTTTGAAATTTCAAAGTATATGCTAATATTTGGACGCAATCTCCGGAGGTATATTTATAATTGGAAAAATACAATGTTTAGCCTAATAATATTATTTTGTGATATTCTAACTTAATAAATTATTAGTATTGATCGATCTTATTTTCGCAGGATAGATTAACTTAAACACAAACAGAAATTTAGAGTATGAACACGATGATTTAACGTGGTTCGATCCTTAATAAGATCTACGTCCACGGCTCAAAGCGTAAGAATATATTTGCAACTTTAATACGTGTTACAATTCTCAGAGTGTCTAATCCCTTCTACATCTAATCTAATCTCTATTTATAGAGTTTACATGGGCTTAACCCGAGTTAAAGAGCCTTTATTGCTGTTTGACGGTTATAGAGATCGTGGGCAGCGGTTGAGGAAGTAGTGGAGGTAG
>JAYDZE010563749.1:0-30792 GCA_034509125.1 Monilaria moniliformis | reverse complement strand
GAGCTAGTTGAGCTCACCCCGTTACTCCTCCATTTTTCAGGTAGGAGTATAGTTTTGGGCCCCGCTTCTGCAGCTGTTAGGGGACGAGTCACTAGACCGACGGTATAGTTTTTGGCTGAACTTAGTTGGTGGTGGCATGTATAGAATAATAAACTTTGAGTTTGTATAACCTTCTGAATTTTTGTGCTTGTGAATGATCTATGTTTAATGTTTTCTGTTATGTGAGTTTGAGTATTTTGATATCTGTTTGTGTGTGGTTCTGATTATCCGAACTTTGTAGCATCTCTTATTTGGTGGGTTTACCTACTGAATAAGGGGTGTTACATGTTAAAAGTTGGGGATATAAAATAAGATTTTTCCTATATGGAACTTCAAAGTAAATCTTTCTCATGAAATGCTACATTTCACTGAGCATTTCTTTTTGGTAAAGTATATTAAAAAATGTTCCAATATTGTCTTGTCATAAGATGTTTTATGATTATCAACAATCAAATTCGGATCCTAAGCGATATGAGTTGCTAGTAAGGATTAGTGTGCATGTAGAGACTGTAACTCATCGAGCAAGTTAGGTAGTCAAGGTGTCTATGGAATGAGACCTCTTTTTTGGCACATATGTTTCAAACTAGCGTACAAGAACTTCGACTGCAAAATTGAACTTAGATCACCAAAACAATTTTAGGCATAAGCTTTTTAGACAAAATACTTATGCTCTACGATTATGATAGCATAACAATTTGTAGTCTTTCATTGATGTACTGGTGTATGGGAAAAATACACCACTTTTAGAAAATTAAAACTTTTTTGACAACCTTTGACACTTCTACTGGTGAGTAGTAGTGGTCAGGCATCAGTGCTCAATACCGAAGGATCAATACAAGATTACTAAGCGAAAAGGTCATAAAATGAGATAGTTATAAATCCTATTGAAAGCTAAACCAGTAGAGCAGTCGAACTGATGACTATCGTGGTGCGAAAAGTGGTTGGTACTGCTTGCCTTACTGAAAATCTTGTTGGAACACTTAGTTGATTTTACACTTAGTCAGAATTAAGAAACCTTTTAGTATAAGATGTCTACTGAAAATTTATATAAAGACTATGTTGTTAAGTGTATATTTGTGCTAAGTGATGACATTTCAATAATATGCACTGTAAAGTACTAAACTATAAAGAACACAAGTATTTTTTATGTGGTTTGAAGTAAACTTCTCCTACGTCCACAGACTGAGAACTTATCAATCAATCCAATAGTTGGGATTACAACTTGCTTACGGGTGAAAGTATCTTAATATAGATTTTACCTTACTGTGTTACAACTAAACTTCGATTTCTTTCTTGCTTTCAGTAGCAACGCCCATGTTACTTCAAGCATTAATCTACCCGAACTTTACCGGATTTGAGTGTTAGGAATTTTGGTTTTGGTCTCCAACTTATGAACAAACTATTCACAAGAATAGTTTGTACGATCTAGGCTTTGGATATAGTAAAGGAATGGGCCATAAAGCGTCAAAGCAAAAGGTGAAAAGAAAGGCTCCAGCAACGACGAGTGCACCCGCGGTGGACAAGAAATTTACCGGCTTGTGCTAAGGAATGAGTACGATGAGTGAAGTAATGATTTACAACGTCTAATACAAAGTGTTGTCCAAAGGCATCTCAAAGATGCTCGAGGACTAACGGCAATGGCATGAAGCCTTAGTCGAGCTACTTGGACGCAAACTAAGATTTATGTAGTCGATTATGTTGTTTTTGTATTTTTAATTATGTAGTTTTCAATATTTCAATTATGTAGTTTTTAGTATTTTAATTATGTAATTTTCGGTATTTTAATTATATAATTTTTAGAATTTTACTTATTTAATTTTGGAATTTTAAATTGGAGATTAATAAAAAAAATGATGAATTTAAAAAGTAAATGGTGAGACCATTAATAGTAGATGTCTAGCATAATTTTTGTGGCTGCTTTTTTTGTGTTTGTGATAAGGTTTGAGATGATGGACATAGCACGTGAATAGTATAGGTATGGTTGGTATTTTGTGGCTGCGTCGTGAATGACCTAAGGAATTTATATCAGATTCCTTGAAGGTAATCTTTAACACTTGAGATCATTTCCTTCTTCAATTATGTTTTTTAAGCTTTGATTACTTGCTTGAGAGTTTAAATGCATTGGATTCAAATGTGCAATGTTTCAGTATTATAGTCGATCTCGTAACCATAAAAGATTGGAGTTCGCCGGATATTTATAGGCGAGATTTGAAAAGTGCAGTTGGAAAAGGCATCAATCAAATCCCTCCAATTTGTTGTTCTAAATATTAACGTCTGAACTTTGACTTGTCGCTTTCGACTCCTGCAACATCGTACCAATATAGCTCTGCAACCTTTTACTTCATCCTTGAATCGCAGGATCTATGCAAAAATCTTATCTGAGACACGTAGTCAAGCATTTAACGTGTATATTAACTATGTGTTTCTTCAGTACAAGAGAAGTAGTGCTGACATCATGTTCCACCTTTCTTTAGTACTAAACACCATCGTATTTTTTCTGCAGCTCCAATCTTCAGTTCTTCTCTTCATGTGCTAATTGCAAAAAAATTCCTTTTGCTTCGAGCCTTCTACTGCTAAAACTTATACTTAAAACTGCTATGTAGTGTTTAAGCAGATTTAGGTTACACAACATGACAATCATCAAGATTTTGATATTTAGTCAAATAAATAACTGTTCATTAATTTTCCTAACATTATGTTTTAGCAATTGTTCACTAAATGCTTATGCACTCAACCCTGTAAATGTTTTCTCTATGTGCAGATTGAGCTACGATAGATGGAATGGAGCCCTAATGGTAGATCTCTTTACACATACTTTTATTATCTTTATGTATTTCAACTGCCAAATTTTGGTTATCTTTATGTTTAAATTTATAAAACCTAATATGAAATAACTGTTAATACCATATTACTAACTTAGCATCGTAAAGAGATTATGGTATCTAAGGTCGATTCTTTTAACTCTTTCCTTCACTTATTATGTCTGAAATCGAGTGCATGTTTCAAATGTCATGTCGTATATATTACCAAACACATTCTCTTTTTTCCTTCTTTGTCACGATTTTCCGGGTTTGCTATCCTTATGGTTGTGACATTAAAATTCAAGATATCGTCTTCTTACTTCAAGGAAAGTCGGCTTGTATCCTGGACTACGAATGCCGGTGAATAACCGATTTTTAGAATGACGACGTACGACTTCACAGCCATATCAATTGAGAACGAATAATAGATAGCGGAGGTGATACTGACGACGGTGGTCCATCCCCATTTCCACCAGAAATTCAAGAGACGCATATCGCATAAGACCTGGAAACTTCCCTTATTACCGATTCCATTTTTCAATTTTTATATCCTCCTCTAAAGAATAGCCAGAATTTTAGGTTAATTATTTGTGCAAAGAATGCACCAAGTCTGCTCCTTTAATTTGGAAAAAATCAAATTCAAATACAACTCTTTCAGCCTGTTTCTCAATCTCAACCAGTGTACTTCTATATGATGCAAATGGCTTTACAACTTCTCAACTTAAAACAACCTTTGGTTAAATTCCTAAGGCCAACGGAAACTACAGATGTATGTATAGCAAAATCAGTAGATACACACACAAAAAAATTAAAAAAAAAATTAAAAAAAAAAAAAGAAAAGAAAAAGAAAACAAATGTATTTTGGGAGAACATACACAAATAATAGCATACTGATTAGGCGTCTGATTCGGGAGGATGTTTGCCATTAGCTAATGAGGGTTGTCCAATTTCCTTCCTAGATGCCTCCCACAGTTGCTGTTCAATTCCCAACTTCCTCAGCTCTATTAGACCTCTTTCAACTGTGGTTCGACAAATATTAAATCCGTAAATATATTACTTTGCTAATGTGCATGATACAAATTTATCATATGACCTTGCACAATTAATTGCAGACTGTTTTACTTCATCAAACTTCACAAAGGAAGAAAGGACATGAATAGCAGTCACCGAAAGAAGCTTTTCATAAAATTGAGTATTTCCTTTTGCAATAGAGCTTCAGAGAACATAATATAATAACTTAGACATTACATAAGTACAGCTATGTATATTTTGCATTGCAAAAGTTTAAAGAAAATTAGTGCAAAATGACAATATTTCCAAATCACTAACTGGAAGGTTGTAAATTTACCTGCCGGTTTAATGGCAGAATAAGGTACAAGAGTTTTTTTTTCGAGATGTGGCAGTATAGGTACAAGGGTGAAGATGTGAATGCGGGCCTTCATCTATTGGAATAGTTAATGCTCAAGAATTATTATACAGGTGAAATATGATCTTCCTACAGGTATAAGACAACTTGAGACTATCTTTTCTTCACTGCTTTTTTCAACCTTATACAAAAGAGGCTACATTCCGTGGAAAGCCACTAAATTTTCAAGACGCATGCATACACATACTCAGAGACAATCGGCCAAAAACTTAGGGGGTTGTCCTACTCTATACTTTGATGGATTGTTTAGTTTTAAACTTGTTTGGTCATCTAATACCCACATATACACAATCATATATTTTATCTATCAACCATATCACACAAGCAAAATGCCTCCTAGGACTATAATATTCATGACTTGACCAGTGGTATCCAACATTCTGAAATTAACAAACTCTTTGCTAATACATAATGAGCTCAGGAATTCTACCTCAGATTACTAACTTTACCAAAGGATCTTACAGCCGTGAAGCACATGTGAGTGATATTGAACTATTCAAGCTTTTCACCACCTTTCCTAGTGATACTTCACAAGCTTAATGTTAATCAGCACTTTAGTTGTACTTAATTATAATATGTAGTGATAAAGATAACTACTTATGCGTAATGAAATAGAATATATTTACTGTTTCAGTTAAAAACTAGTTGAGAATCAAGATGATGTATCTACATAACAGAGGAAATTTTCATTTTGGGTGAGAGGAAATTTTTTAACAGATTAAGAACACAAAGACAGACGTGGAAGCTGCATGTCACGGTCCTATATATGTAATCTAGTTTAGCGTTTCACGACATATTAAAGCATAAAAATAGATCCCAAAATGGTTACTACACTAACACGCAAGAACAAAAATGATAAAGATTAAACTATGATTACCGTCAACAGCATCATGTGAGGTTGGGGTTTTTCCACTCCGGCTTATCCATAATTGAAGTCTCTCTTCCGCAATATCCTCCTCAACATCATGCACTTTTGCCCTTCTCCAGAAATATGTAAGCCAAGCCTATAAACAGACATCAATGTTAGACGAGACACACAAACTGATACAGTTCATCATTTGATGTTTTTATTCTTAGTTATCTTTTATTTCCTTTATTTAGTTATGCAGGGTTAAGTTATTTAGGGTTAGAATAAAAAATGGATCAGGCTTTTGTGGGGGCTTCAAGTTTTCAAGTCTTTAAATAGTTATTAGTGAGTTAGGTTTAGGATCATCGTCAGTATTATTCTGGGACAGCATCCACTGTAGGCTTCGCATGTGGAGTTTGGGACAGCATCTCACTGTAGAGCCTTGAAAGAGGTTTCTCTCTGTTTTCTTTGTTGATTATTTATGTCAGTCGGAACCTTTCTGTTCCTAGTTCTTTATTTATCTCAATCATCTTTACT
This sequence comes from Monilaria moniliformis, assembly GCA_034509125.1. Taxonomy (NCBI): domain Eukaryota; kingdom Viridiplantae; phylum Streptophyta; class Magnoliopsida; order Caryophyllales; family Aizoaceae; genus Monilaria; species Monilaria moniliformis. Next base: position 25,142 of record JAYDZE010563749.1, on the reverse strand, counting down.
CTATCGCACACATGCACACATTTATATATATATATAGAGAGAGAGAGAGATGGGTTAACTAATGTGGTTGTGCATGTATGAATTTAAAAATGTGGTTGAACACAAAAATACTTATATGAATACCAAAAGTGCATAAATGCATTAACTCAAAAATACCTTGCTCTATATATAAGCATATATCATATTATCAAAAGATGCATGATTATATGTATAACAATGCATTGCTGTATAGACAAAAATGCATGGGTACTTCAGTACTCCCGGAGGATTGGGAAACGTGATCCAATATATTTAGGAAATAGATCAAGTGATAATGTTTTATGTAGGTGAGAAATAAGAATCATTTTCAGCCCTCTGCTACGGTGGATGCATTTAATCGTTCATCTTGTTGTCCATTAATTTTTACGTGCTTGTTCATTGATTTTATGTGCTAGTTTGTCATTCTCATTTCTCACGGAAATCCGATTTTCACTAGATCCCTACCCTACACATACAGAATAAAAAATTCCTAATTACCTCTATTTGTAGCATCCATAGAACTATAAATAAATCCCCTATCGTTGTCATTTTACAAACATGTACGCATTATGCATAGCCATAATTAAATAAATCCATTTACTATTGGACTCTTCCCCAACTTACCCATTCGAAAAAAAATTATATAAAATTATAAATACATTTACTTTGTAAAATATTCATGAAAGAAAATTTTAGACAATTTTAATGAATTTGGTACATTATAATTTTGTAAAGACAGGAAAATCTCATTTAATCTATAAGTACTTTTCATATTGAACAGATCTGAGAGACCAAAATACCCCACTGACCAATCTGGTACTTCCCAGAGTCCCTAACATTGTGATCGCCCCTAATTAGTCATCAAACCTTTTCTCCCACAGTCCTCTGTTCCCTGACCAGAAACTACAAACTGAGCACATAGCATAGTCCCAAGAGGCCAAACAATGTTAGTCACTACCAGCTACTTGAGATGCTCTTTTGAACAGCCAGGGAGCTGTGTATGAGAGTGGGGAACATGGCACATTTGGAGTATCTGAAAATGATCTAGCAGTTTGTGGTATCAAATAAAAGGGCAAATTCTATTTAGGAAATAAAATACTTTCTTAAAAAAACCTGGAAAAGGATATGGTACAAGTAATTTGCTAATGTCTCTAAATTTTGAAAGTATTTTAGAAAAACCAAGGGACTGTAGACAAAGTGGGAAAAATTGTACGTTAAAGATTGATTGATAATGATCTATCGGTGTGTCATGTCACATAAATGGACAACTTCGATTCTGGGTAAATAAGTAATTATTTTTATATAAAACGGCCTGGAAAAGGATATGGTGTGGTTAATTTGGACAGTTAGTATTGTTCAAACAAGAGCAGAACAAGTTACAACTTTCTTCTCTGATCTTCAACTCTACCCTCATATGAAAAAAGTCATTCCTCCACATACAGATGGTTCCAGATTCTTCAAGCAGTAACAGTAACAGTAACAGTAACAAATAAAATGAGACTGGACAAAATAACAGACCTCTTTGAAAAGAACATCTTCGCATTCCTCTTGACTCAATTCTGCAGACAAATATGTAGACACTTAGATTTTGGGTAAGTAATAATTTAAATGTGAAGGCAAATAAACCTTTCAGAAAAAATCTACAATATATGCTTCAGGCAAAGGGCAAAGGGCAAAGAAAAAAAAGAGTATCACTTAATGTCAACTTCACTTTGCATCAAGTATATCTATACAGCAGCCGAAAGAGAATAACAACTCTAAGCACCAGTAATAATTAGCTGGGAATTATTTATTCTAATCACTCCTCACTCAGAAACAAAAGGCAGAAATTTGTTTAGATTAACTAACTATTTGTCCAGGAATGAAATAAGTTAATAGAAGTACAATGGTCCTATAAATCTTAGCAAGGTGGATACAACAAGCAAGTTTCTTACCGAATGCTTCCATGTACTTGGGATCACCAGATGATTTAGGATCTGTAATGTGGCAGAGAAAAACTGTGTTACAAGCAAACTATAATAATTTAATTTTCAAAGAGAAAAGAAAAGGAAAAAGACAAAACAATAAAGAAGAAGAAAGCTTGCCACATAAATGCATGAATAAGTTGCAAAAATATATGTAACTTTCTGCAGACTACATGCATGGCAAATATGGGAGGAAGATTAAAATTCTGGACCATACCTGAGAGAGATTGGCGAACTAAGGTTGATCGTCTTTTCTGCGCCATTGTCAGTACAACAGCATCCTCAACCTTCAAATAAGATGAATGAACGAGAAATAAAGTAACCCAGAGTGAATTCCTCGCCATAAATTGGCAACATTCACTACGCTTAGGTAGGAAAACACAGTATTTGAGAGATGATATATACAGAACAATAAAATGAACAGTATAAGGAAGACAGATAACCAAATTCTTGAGAATAAAATATCAAAATTAGAGAACCTTTAAGGAGGCTAATTCCCTTAAACCCATCTCAACAGAGAGCATGCTCTCTATATTTCCTTCCCCAGTTAGATCATTCAAATCACGAGCAAGTTTGCTTCGATCTGAATCATCTCCACCTGCTCCAATGTAATAAATGAAAGCTTGCTTAGTTGCAGAAGACAAGAGCACATGAAACTCTAAAATAAAAATTATAACATAATGAGTATTATCATGTAGAAGTCCAACCATCCCAGGAGTCCTCTTTGGCCTTCTGTCCAGCTGATATGACAACCTCAAAGGGCAGAGGAGCTAAAGATGACCAGTGCTCGTACTTGGAAACAGCTATATCTGCACATATACCTGTAGTGGAAAGAAGCACAGAAAGAAACCTTAAGATCAATTAGCTCTATAATAATGAAAAATATGAAACCAATAAAATAAGAAAATGCTTTCTGGATGCAAATTTGACCTATAAAAGATATGTGGTTTAATACAACCACATAAAAGAGAAATTTGTATGATTTTGTAGTTCCTAGACCGAATCTGGATAATGTAACATGCAACGCCTAGCTTGCAGAATTATAATTTTTCATCCCCTCCCCTCCACCCCTGGAACAAATGCTAATTCATAAATATTACCATAACTTGAAGCTAAACCCCAATAACGAGCAAGCCAACATCTCTTCAGAACAACTTCTTCCTGAAAATAAACAGCCAAAAGCAATAATGTAAGTTAGGACTCATTAAGACAGATTCTGGATTGTCATTAATTCTACAATTAATTGAAAGGACAACCATCTCCTCATGTGTCAAAATCATCCTCTGTGTCATTGTTTTGAGAGCTTTTGCTTCAGATTCAGCTTCATGAAGCTGTTCTACAGCAGTTGCAGTCTCCTCTTTCACGTTCTGATCAAGTATTTATATTGAACATTATCAGAATGCAAACTGATGAAAATCTGAAGGCCAAAGTCAGGATGCAGTTTAGAAACACATAAGTACCTCAAGTTCGGCACGAAGAGCTGCAAGCTCTCCATCTCTTCCATCTTTTGTCTGCTTTGCTGCTTTCAAAGCAGCCTGCAGTGCAATCATAATGAGAAAATCGTTTAGTGTACCATAATCAGTATAAATATATTATCAAATAAATATAGATCTTTGTATCTATACATATAGAACTACCTCTCTTTGCCGAAGAGCTGCTTCCTTCCTAGAAGTGATTAACTCATCAGTAACAATGTTAAATAGCTTTAGATATAGCTACATAATAGAAACTTACCGGCTCAGTAGTTTAGCTTCCAAGGATACACCTTCCCCAAGGGAAGCTACCTGAATTGTTTGTTCCAAAAGTCAAGAACAATACTGAAAAGCACGGATTCAAGATAAAGACTAGCATAAGAACCCGGTATAAGGGAACTTAGAAAAATAGACTGATTCATAGCCATGTAGACACTTCAGATTGTAGCTGGAGGAATGATGCCCCTCCAGAAAAGGGTACATTACTCATCGAACAAAAACAGTAAATTACAAAAATGACCAAAAATAAAGAGTTGAGCTAAACAAATAAGGTGTAATATACAAATAACAAGGCTAGTTTTATAGTTTCAGTATTTAGATTCCAGACTCAATGAAATTGGAACCACAAGGCATTGAAGAAGGCCAAGGAGCAGGGTTGTTTTTCATTTCTATGTTCTGACATACCATACACCAATACTGAGTTTAAATCTATGTCTTGGGAAATGGGTTTAAGAGTGTACAAGTAACCTGTTTCTCTAACTCTCTGGCTCTAGCCTCTGCTTCTTCACGTTTTTCATCCGCATGACGAAGCTGTGGGAAGAATTAGCCATAATGCCACACAAAAGATATGTTAGTAGATTTCCTTTCGATACCACTCTTTCACTATTCATATTTTCTTTTTGCTTTCTTCTTTTCCATTTACTTCCATAGATAGGAGCCAGCAAGAAAAACTCACCTTATCTAAGATTACTTCATTCTCCTCTTCCAACATATCAAGCTGCAAATTGAATTCATTTAAGTTAACCAATCTGCACATGGGACCGTTCCAGCTAATATAGAGTACAACAACTGACGAGAAAGCTTAAAGGTGTGCAGAAGATAGATTTGGGTTTACTTTATAACAAATCAGCAATCTTAGTATTAGAAAAGTGGGCTAGGAAATAATAAAAGGCATAATTCATTTCAAAACTGCAATCTTAGTATTACAGAAGTAGGCAGATATAAAAAGACATACTTCATCACGAAGTGCAGAAGCATCTAGCTGAGTTTCAGAACCTTTCAGGTCACGGCCTATATCAGGTACAAATCTGCATTGTTAGCCACCAAAGAAGAATCATTCAACTATTAGCCATTCCATAAGAACATTACCCCCAAAAAAATCGTGGCAAGAGAAAAAAGTAACCAGCTAAAACATAATGCTGAGAAAGCACGGATAGAAAAAGAAATAAAAAAGGTTTGAAATGTATAGCATCAGGGAGATCAGAAGAACTATCAGAACTAACAGTCCTGGCAATGATGAGGCATTCGGGCTGCAGCTTGCTCAGCTCTTGCTCTCTCATAGAAACTTAGTAAGTTGAAAGAGCTACATATAAGAATTCAGGGTGGCAGGCAACAGTTGAAGGATATAAAATAGAGTACAGGGATTCCCTTAGCTATGGTTGGAAACATAAATACGTGTAATAGTGAATTGATATCTAAGGGACCAGTACCAGCACTAACTCCAAATAAGTAGAACCAGACCATGGATCAAATGCAACAATGGGACCGAAAGGAGTAATGAAACAAAAGATATTATGTTATGAAACAATTAGAAAATTGTTTTGGCTGCTTTTTTGTTCCACCCCATTTAAAATCACGCAGACATCAAAAATTCAAAATGAAAATGAATAAGTCAAAAACTGCAGCTGACGAGATGTTCCACTACCAAATCATTACATAAATTTTCGATATTTCTCATTCTGATATATAAGTACATAAATGCATCACCAATTATTATCTGGTTTGATATTATAAAGGGATTTCAACGTCCGAAAACTTTGGCAAAATATTCTCGCAGGCCTTAATAGTAGTTATAATTATGGGCAAGTGTGAAATGCAACAAAAAAGGGCAACCAAATATATGTAATAACCATTAAACCCCCAACTTTATGGTGCCTATGCTATTAATTTATTTTTAGATAAAAAAAGAGCAGTGCACAAAAATTTAATGTTCTTAACTCAGTATTTAGATATACATTTCACGCAATTGCACTGCATCAGTAGCATTAGGTATCAGGTTAAATTATTACACTTAGTAACAACTTAAAAAGTCTGATGACATTAAGAAATCTCGTAAAAGGTATATCTTACCTCTTTTCTCTTAACCTGCTACTAGGCGGTTCAAATGGAGGTATGGTAACTGGAGTTTTCAATGAGGATCTACTTGGTGGTGCCACTGTATTTGTTCCTGTACGGACAGACATTGAAGATCTTCCAGCTGATGTCGAACGAACAGGAGGATTGATGTCCATAAAATTCCGACCTAACTACAAACAAGACCATCCAAAATTCAATATATCCATGAGTGAGAACAAAATAGTAACCCTTAACCACTGTCAAACCCCACCCCCTTTCATTAACTGAACATGCTGACCTAAATGTACAAAAACTACATGTGTTATTACAGGCAATTCAACCTCCAAAGATATCACAGAATTGCAGATTGTATTTGAGATATATACCCACAATGTTAGATTAATAAATAATTAAATAACTGTTGCTCAAGTAGTCAAGTACGAAAAGTGCTGACTGAAGTCCACCCTCACTGTTGGATCAAAACTGCAACAAGATTCATAACGGCCCTAGGTCACAAAGTTCCAATAGTCAAAAGCTATAGCTGTGGCCTGAGGGGTATCTTTATATAATTGATTAGCTGCATGCTGCCAGCATGTCGTTATCCGATCCAGTTCCATTATGTGCAAAAGTAGTTATACCTTGTCTCGCTATTTTCCACCAAGAGAAAGGGAAAAAAAGAAGAAAAGGAAAATTGTGGGGATGGAAGAAAGTTCTGATTAAATATAGGAATATGCATTAATAGGTCCTTATACTTTCATATTTTTTTATAATTGGGTCCTAAAACTTTGGTTTGGTTATTTCCAATATGAAGGGATTGAGTCCTCAAACATCATTTAGTTCAATTGAGTCCCCATACTTTGACTTCCTCAGATGACCACCCACAATTTTGACCCAATTATACCACCATTACAAGATTTAAGAACCCGATTAAAACAAACAATATTTTAAGGACCGAACTATAACATAATCAAATTTAAGAAGTAAATTGAAGTAAATGAAAATCCAAGGTCTCAATTATAAAATACATGAGGTTCAAAGACCTAGTTATGTGTCCCTTCTGTGATTTTTCAAGGAAATTATTTTAGCAACTATGCTCCAACATACTTAGGAAAAAGATAGTGAAGAAATATAGAGGTTCAATGAACACGACTGAACTACAGCCAAGCAAAGGACAGTCTAGAATACATCTTCTGGAACTTTTGTCTCCAAAATATGAAAACATCATATTTGAATAACCTTATCAGTTTCCATCGCAAGTGGTACTCGGAATAGCTTGGCTGGCTTCATTAATTTACATCCACCATTCCAAGAGAATCAATTAACAAAAATCATGGTAAAATCTGGTCCCTGCCAGTTTCATGACTTAGCCGTATAATCACCCTAATCTAAATCTACTATTTCTTCACAGAATTACAGATAATCCCTGTAATTCTTTAGAAAAGGAAGGTCTTATTTTATCAAGGCAGTGTCAGTCAACGACAAACTCAGCTAATCCCTATGCCATTGTGAAATGTATAACAGAAATTAAACGACTCCAAATTGCTTCAAATAGATACAGCATAACACAATATAAGCTCGGTCGAGAAAGCACGTTGTCTCACATTAAAACATAGGAATCAATTTCTAATCTAGATCGAGATGGACAGAGAGATTAACAAATCAACCAAGTGTTAAAAATGAATCAAACCAAAATCAACTCAAAGGACTTAACACTGTGAAAGAGAGATCAAATCTCACCGCAGGAGACGGAGATCTATTAGGCTTGGTAAGCGAAATTCCGGAGAAGCCACCGCCATTATTCCCACTGTCACTTCTATTAACACCAATATTACTGGAAGCAGACATCGGCGCCGGGGGAGCAGCAAAGCGGAAGCCGAGGTCATCGTCTTCGTCATCGTCGTCATCATTGGGGGTCTTGGACGCCATGACAAGCGCCAGCCGCTGCGCCGCGGCCTTGGCAGCGACGTTCTGAGTCCGCTTAATGGTGGACATCCCGGCGGCGGAAGGGGGGAGCCTGGAGCGGGGGTGAGCAGGAGAGCCGACAGGCGAGGACGAACCGGTGCTGCTGGATCCGCCGCTCCACTGGCGGGCGTAGACCGGACTCTCGGTCCTCTTCCGATTCATTACAAATTTGGATTGTATGTATATGTGGGTGTATGTATAAGTGCGTGTTTTTTGGGGGCAGCTAGATTTCAGGGAAATGGAATTTCAGTTGAAGATGGCAAAGATGAGGAGAAATCGGAAGGAGATTTAGAGAAATTGGGTGGAAACTTGATGTAAAATGATCGTCAAATATCAAAATATATATTCATAAAAATGTAGTTCGGAACAACACGCGGGTTCGGCCCCCGGCAACGTCGACTTTATAATTCTTTGTTTTCACTTAAAATTCTTTGCTTCCATTGTTTTCAAGTACAGGATCGCTACAATTCATTAGAATAATTACTGCTGAAGAAATTGTAACAAATGTGGAATGTCTATTTAGTTCGAAATTCATGAATTGACCCAATTAATCCGACAATTTAATAGGATTGGAATTGAAAATTTATAACACGAAAAAAAAAAAAAAAATCAGCCCGAGTTTAATTGAGTCGACCCAAAAATTTAGCGAGTTCTAATTATTTAGTTTTCAAACTTCATTATTTTATTTTTTTCAAACTTTTGTAAGTTAGTATAATAAGATTTTTTTTTTTTCAAATATATGTGAAAATACATTTTGATTCAATATTCGATAGTTATATTCATCATTTCACTTTTCTATGTTTTACTATAACATTTAATATAAAACGTTTATATTCAAAAATGAAAAAGCTACAATCATTTAAGAAAAATATATGTTCTTACTTCACTAAGAGTTACATATTAACTTTGAGTTGAAATGACATTCATTTATATATGTATATTCTTTATTACAAATATATAATTATCAAGATTAATATATTAATTAAAAAAATCAATTTTTTGAGCCCGATTGGCCTGAATGGTTAGCCCGAAACCAAAAATTTATATTAGGATTGAAAATTTCTAGCCCGGAAAAATTGCTACATGAATGACCCATAACCGAATAATCCGACAATCCAATAGGATTGGGCCGAACCCGTTGAATTGGCATAATTGACATCTCTAGTTACAAGTAACAGTATCGCGATAATTCTTTAAATTATAACTAATACTGTAGAAATTTAAAAAGTTAATTGTCGATTAATACATGAATTTTCACCATTTTTACAATTTTATTTGAAACATTGCGCTGATGACACCATCTTTCAATTTGTTGTAAAAGTAACGCCCCACAATTGTCTACCACCAAAAAAGTAATATGGCATGCATCTTTCATTGACATGGATGAGACTGAATCGAAAATTGTATAGAACAATATGTAATTTCATTTCGTGTAATTCTTCTAGCTCCAAGGAAGATATACATGGACCATGGCATGCATCATTAATTGACATGGACAAAACTCAATCGAAAATTAATTTGGTACTTACAATTTTGGTATTGAGAGATGAAAGAAGACAGCCAATTTGATATTCAAAGGTGAAAGAGACAATCAATCTGACATTCAAATATGAAAAAAGACAACCTATTCGGTACTCAGAGATGAAGGAACACAAAAAATTTGGTGCTGAAAGATGAAAGAAGATATTAATAGCCACAGTGATTAAATATGCTTAAGATAAAACAAAGCATATCTCCACCATAGTTTCTACCAACATAAGTTTCCTATAATAGCCATAGTTTGCATAATAGCCATAGTTTGCAGAAACAATCCATCAGCTAAAACAACTTTTGAGTGAGCTGATAAGGAGTTAGAACGATTGAGGAAGCAAATAATCCGATTTGTTACCAAAAGATCATTCATCACGGAGAGAACATCATAATCTTCGAGGCTGACCAACACACATGGATTATTCAATCCAGAAAACTTACACAAATTCAACTTCAATCCTTACAAGAATAATAATAAAAAAATAAAAAAGGAACGGCCAAAAGGTTTTGAAGAACTACCATTTCCTCTAGTTACTGGAATCCAAGTTATACAAATTCAAGACAGAAACGAACACAGGCACCAAAAGAACACGAGGGAGAATAAAAGAAAAAACATTCATTTTAAATGCATGAAAAAGAAATAAAAGGAACAAAAACAGCAGTCATCTGAAACAGTCAATACAACTTAGCTTTTCCTTGTTCTTTCCCGAGAATTCCCACGGAAGGTCTGGATTATTATCCGGACTATCAAGATGCTGAAATCCACAAAAATGACAATTAGATGAATTAAGACAATAAACAACAACGAAGAGATATATCAGGACTTATGCAATATTGGGGTGCATTGAGATTCCATTGGCATTGAGAGGAAACAACTCCATTGGGCAAGTGGTGTTGTGGCTGTGGGATCATCGGGATACTATTTGCTGCGTGGGAGACGGATGATGCAAGTCCAGGATCAGTATCCTCAATTGGTGTCAAGGAATCAGAGAGATGCTGCAATCATCACCAATTGATTCTTGCAAATTCACTGGCAGACGAGGGCTGGATGAGGATTGAGGATAACAAACATGGTTAGTTCAAACTGAAGTTGAGGAAACAACACACTTTTTATTCTTTACCTAAAGATTTTTCCATAAGAATGAGCATCTTACTTGGGAGGAATAGCTGATAGCAGAGGATAAATTGCATCTGATACTCTCCTCTCGCGGTTGATTCTGAGACTCAATCCCTTTACTTTCTTCCCCAGAGACCACTTGCCACTCCCTATTTACTTCAAATTGCAATACAACAAGAGATGGAGTTCATAAGACATACATTCAAGCCCTTCAATCATGCATGCATCAAATTTATCTGTTATTCTTCTCATTCAAAGCAGATATTTATCTCAAGGTGTCCTGCTTATCAGTAAACTCTAGTAATGATCAAGCACAACATAGGGGAGAGTAGTAGATACATGAAACTGCATATTGACACTTACTCTGGGAGGGCATCTCCATTTGGTGAAGGGTTGTTTTTGAGGCAACTTGAGATTGTAGGCTTCATATATTCAAAGCCTGGTGGCAAACTCTCATCACTACCAAATCGCAACGCCCGATTGCACATTCCTACTCCTGAAGGTGGTTTTGCTGACGGAAACAGCCTCACCTGTTAACAGTTAGATTCAACTTAGCTGATGCTAAACAAGAACTTGAGGAGAAAAAAATTGAAAATGATCAGATAAAGTAGAGTAAACCAATAATGGCTGGCTCTGGAATTGATTTTGTTCGGGGATTAATCAATGAAGTGAACAAGCATGCCAAAAACAAATAATTTTTACTCATAAGAACTATAATTCTTTGATTACTCGATTTAGATCATCACAGTGAGTTAAGAGTTTTAGTTTCCTAAATTGCATTGCAACCTATTTTCTAATGTTCATTGATTTTCCTCTCAGCTTTGGCAGGATGACACCAAATATGATCTCAATTTTTGGATTCCCGTCAATCAAATCTCAATAAACAAATAATAATAAGCGTTGCTTCATTTTCTCTCTGCATATCTCTCATTCTATTTTACAATCATCTGATATATCACATAGTTAAGCGCAGTCGAGAACGGTCGTGATGCCTACACAAAACACAATTTAAGATCGGAAAATAAGAAGTAGAAAAGACAAACACAAAAAATCTCGAAAATGAAGAAGCAAAACCTGTCGCTGACGGAAAGCTTGACGGAGCTCGATAAGGCGTTGGGCGGCTAGACGGCGCAACATTTTTCCGTTCAATCGGAAGGATTCAGAGGTGAAATAGAAAATGAGAGAGTTTTTTTTTGGGAGTATGCAAATTTAAAATGGGAGGCCTCTAACTTATTTGAAAAGTAATATCTGATGGGCTTATCATTTACTAAGCAGCCCAAAAAAATTTGGACTAATAATTTAAATAAAACACGAAATTTAATTAAAAGTCCGTCAGCAATCCAACGACCGATATATAGATTTAATTTAAAATTTAATATTAATATAAAGTAAGATATATAGTTTTACCGACGACCGATATCCGTCGGTGATGTACCGACGGACATAACTCAAATTTTAAATTATTATTTATAATGAAGTAATTTTTTTTACTAACGGACACAATCCGCCGGCAAGGTCTGCTGGTAATTCGTCGGAACTGTTGACAACATTTTTGGCGCGCACACTTCGCGCGAAAGTCCATCGGAAATTTGTCGGAGAATTAGTCGACGGAAATATCAGTCGGAAATTAACAACGGAGGTTTGTCCGTCGGAGACTCCGTCGGTAATCTCCATTTTTTTTGTAGTGTTATTTTAAACTTACGTGGCAGTCATGGAGTGGACTTGACGTGGCATACAATTAAAAGAAAAAGTGGCAAAACAACATCGTTTCATATATTAAATAATTTTAAAAAAATTAAAGTAATTTATTAATCATCGTCAAATGCATTAACTTTGCTATTAAACTCAAGAAATTGATGGAAGAAGAAGTGAAATTAACAAGACTTGATTAATATCAATACTTCTTTTTGATCTGTTCCTTGTCGCCGCCGCCGGAAAATATGGAGTCGGGGCTGAAGATAGTAGCTGGAGGAATGTTTAACACCTGATTGAATTCAATCCCACCATCGTGACAAAATTGGTCGTTCTTCTTCGACGTCAGCTTTAAGGAATAACCAGACAGCGATTGTTACTGCTTCTGCACTGAATTGTTTTTCAGTAGATTTTACTTCTGTTCGAAATCGAGGAGCAATTGCTGCTGGCAGTGGATCCCTTCTGAATACGAACAAAGAAGAAGATGACTAATGCGTGATAGGAGGCGCCTCCGCCCAAATCCACAGTTACTCCTCATCACTGACGCCGCCAGATTGGCGGTCGGAATCGCGAACTGCAGTAGCAACAGAGACAGCGACTAGGGGTTTCAAAATCCTAGCTTGCGACGAGGGAATTGGTGAATTCTAGCGATACACGGTGCGACTCCAGTGTCCTCGGTGCGGTTTGATGAAGCAGTCGTCGTCCGTGTTGATTCCCCGGCCAATCACAACTAAATTTGGTGGCTGGATGACAATTTATCGCCGAGAATGAGCAACATCGTTTGCGATTTTGCAACGTGAAAGTTGCGGTTTTCTGCCAGCCACTCAATCCTCCCCGACGAAAGCGACCTCGCAGCGATTGGAAGCCGGCAGGAGGTGATGGTATATAAAGAGGCGATGAAGTGAAGAAGATGGTAGATTCAAGTCATGAAGATGAAGCATATATTTTTTCTTTTCTTCTTTTTATTAGAATATTCAAAACGACATTGTTTAGATTGTTGCTAACCAATGTCGTTTTATTAACCGTCCGGTGTGTCCACGTGGATAAATCGACATGCCACATCGATTAAAATTCCTTCGGAAATAGGAGGGTCGAGTCGGGTTGGGAAATTGACACATTTCGCAAAGTTGATGATTTTTGCGACCGCTTTTATAGGTTATGGGAAATACCAGATTTTGTGTTGGGTTTGTGAATTTCTTTTGAAAATTCTATTATGTGAGTGAAAAATGAAGAAAGAAAAATGCTTTTGAAATTATATCACGCAAATGGAACGGCAATGGAAGAAATGGAGGCTAGGCTAACAGAAGGTTGTGGCAAGAAAATACGCCATCTTGGCAGCAACAACAACATGGACAATGGAAGCAGCCATATCCTAGACGGCTGGACCTGCTGGTGGTAATTTGGGACAACAAAGAATCCCTCCTTGCCCAAAGTGTAGCAAGCCGCCTGGCGGTGTCTGTAGAGTTGAAACTGATAGCTACTACACTTACGGCCAAAAAGGGCACTACGCCTAAATAAACAACAAGTACAATGGCTAGCCTTACCCATGGCTAGCCTCTGCGAGACATACAAGGGCAACCCCAGCCTCGCTAGCAACAACAGTAGCTTCAACAACGCCAACCCAGCGCCACCAGCGACGCGAACCACAATAGCAATAGCAACTACAACAGGCGAGAGCCTTCGCTCTTAACCAAACCCGGCCCAAGAAAAACCCCGAAACTTGGCAGGTATGGTCAAAGCTTATGAACATATCTATAACTAGTCTATTTGATATTGATGCGCATTCTTCCATATCTACAACATGCATAAATACTTTAGAGACTATGTTAGAACGAGCTAAGCAAGATATGAAAATAACTACGCCCTCAGGTGGAATGACCATTACCACACATACTTGCTCAAACCTAAAATTTAAAATAGGAGAACTTAAGTTAGTTGCAAATAATCTTCGCATATTGCTCATGTGGGACATAGATATAATTTGAAGGATGGATTTATTCCACAATATTTTGCAATGAACAAAAGATACCTCTTTGAACACCAGGAAAAAAACTAACAAATTTTTACGACATCATTATGAACAAAAGGATACCGGTAATTTCAACTATGCAAACTGACATACTCAGTAATTTGGATATTTTAGTATTTAAATCCAAACCATTTTGATTAGTTTTGGTCATATTTAGCTTCGTTTTCATTTAAATATCTATCAATGGTTGTTTGATGAGTTTGTCAAGTTTTGAATAAAAACGATGCATAAAAGGTGCTAAAAAGCCAAAGGATCGAGAATGGTGCGAGTTCGACAAAGAACGGATGCCAAACGGATAGTTTGGTAAGGGTCAAGGTCACACGACCCATTTCCAGCATCGAAAAGCCATAAATTTGAAGAAGTATTCCCAAACGGGTCGTTTGGGAAGACACTCCCACCAAACGGACCGTTTGGCGGGACGACTACAGTGATATCCAGGGGCCGCTTTCGGACATAGGCCGTTTTGCAGAAAGACTCTGCCACACGATCTGTTTCCCACTTTGAATTTGCATGAAAAATTATATCATTAGCCATCCGAACCCTACTTAGATTAGGGCTTTTGGGCTAACCAATGCCCCTATGGCTTTTATGGATATGATGAGTCGAGTTTTCCAACCATATCTCGACTTATTTGTGATAGTATTTATTGATGACATCCTGGTGTATTCCAAAACCAAGGACAATCATGAACAACACTTGATGATGGTTTTACAAACATTGAGAGAGAATAAATTATATGCAAAACTCAGCAAATGTGAATTCTGGCTGACGAAGGTTGCGTGGTCATATTGTATCAGCAGAAGGAATTTGTGTGTACCAAAGAAGATTGAAGCTATTGTACAGTGGAAACCTCCAAAGAATGTCTCAGAAGTTCGAAGCTTTCTTAGATTGGCCGGCTATTATCAAAGATTTGTAAAACGATTTTAAATAATAGTAAAACCAATAACTTCACTACTTTAGAAGAACGCCCCATTCAATTGGAGCGACAAGTGCCAAGCAAGTTTTGAGAAGTTGAAGACGATAGTTTTTGCTTTGAAGATCTGGAGACACTATCTTTATAGTGAAAAATGTTATATATACATTGATCACAAGATTCTCAAGTACTTGCTTACACAGAAAGAACTTAACTTGAGAGAAGATGGGTTGAACTTCTCAAAGATTATGATTGTCTTATTGATTATTATCCAGGGAAAGCGAATGTAGCACAGATGCACTCAGCAGGAAATCAATTTCGGCTTAAGAGCTATGAACACTCAGTTAAAGAAGCTCAATAATGGTGATCTTCTAGCAGAACTGAGAGTGAAGTCAACTCTAATCCAATAAGTAAAAGTTTCCAGAAGACTAATAAAAAAATTAAAAGTCAAACTGGAGCAGATTGGTAAAGAAGAAAGGCATGGGTTTGAACAGAATCCTGATGGATATTCATATTTCAGAAAAAGATTGTGTGTGTCGGATATTAAAGGATTGAAAAATGAGATACTCCGGGAAGCGCATAGCAGTTCATATTCAATGCATCCAGGAAATAATAAAATATATCGTGATTTAAAAGAATTCTATTGGTGGTCGGGTATGAAAAGAAATATCACTTAGTTTGTGTCTAAATGCCTGACATATAAGCAAGTGAAAGCCGAACATCAGGTTCCATCTGGATTATTATAGCCAATTACTATTCTCGAATGGAAATGGGATCGAATCACGATAGATTTTGCAACAGGTCTGCTAATGTCATCTCGAAAGAAAAACTCGATATGGGCGATTGTTGATTGATTAACCAAGTCAGCTCATTTTCTTTATGTGAGGGTTAATTATTCACTCAAAAAGTTAGCCGAGTTATACATAAATGAAATTGTGAGATTACATGGAGTGCCTATCTCCATAATATATGACATATATCTATGATTCACTTATAGGTTCTGGAAGAAACTGCAAGAAGCTTTAAGTTCTCAATTGAATTTTAGCACGTCTTTTAAAACTCAGACTGATGGACAATCAGAACGGGTAATTCAAATTTTGGAAGATGTGTTGCGAAGCTGTATTATAGATTCTGAAAGAAGTTGGGAGAAATATTTGTCGCTGGTCGAATTTCCATATAATAACAGTTATCAATCAAGTATTCAGATGGCTCCATACGAGGCACTCTATGGTCGTAAATGTCGGTCACCATTAAGCAGGGCAGAATAAAGTGAGAATAAAATTGTGGGATTGGAGTTGATACATGAAACTGAAGAAAAAGTTCCACACACACACAACAACCACCACCTACCCTCATTTTCTCTCTCTTCCTTCTCTTTTCTTTCTCCATTCTCAGTTCCTCTCTAGATTTCCTCTCAATTTTTGCCGCCACTCACCGCCTCACCACCACTTACTGTCATCGCCGTCGTCGACCACCAAACCCGTCGCCCCACTTTTCCTCCCTTTCTCTCGATTATCTCTCTACACACACAGAAAAACATGCACAACCATCTAAGCCTCTCAGTTCTCCTCTGCCCACCGGATAAACACCACCGCACTGCCAGTGCGCCACCGTCCCTCCGTCGCCATCATTGCCGGCTTATCTCTCCTTCTCTCCAACGCTCCAATTTATTCATTCTTGTATCTCATAATCGACACACGCCCACAATAATATTTTTTTCTTCTTAAAATTCCTTTTCTTCACTTAATTGGATTTTGAATGTTGAACATAGTGATTGATTGACATCCAAAAATTGTTAATGATGAAACTGAGAAGGAGATTTGTGAAATTGAGATTAGTTATTGTAGGAGCCGAGAGTTCTTGGAGTTGAAAGTTGAAATTTTTATTGAGTTGCTTAATTTTAATTGTGCTTGTAACTAAGTTAACTAGAGATTAAAATAAAAACTTTAGACTTAAGATATGAAATAATCGAAGCCTTTAGGAGTTTGAAATGGAATTCCTCTTGTTTGGTTAGTCTTGATTAATTTCCGTAGTAGAAGATTAAATAAGAGGAAATTGATGAGTTCTAAAAAAAAGGAGGCAATATTGGTTTGTAACTTGTTTTAGGGGTGTTGGTAGAAAATTTTATGGTAGGATAAATGGGAAGACAAAGAATGGCTTATGGTATATGTTGTGGAAGAAGAGAAAAACTAACAACTAATTGGGTTTGAAATAATTGGTAATTAGGCCTAAAAATCATTCAATAAGAAAAATAAAGTAGATTTAAAATGGGCCAAACTAAATTAATAAATAGGCCTTAAACAATTCTTGGTTAGTTAATAAATGGGCCTATAATAATTATTGGGAATAAAGAATACATGGATTAAAAGAATACTTTTAGAAAAGAAGCATAAGCCCAAAATAAAATGAGTTTGATATCATATGTTAGCTCAAGTCAAATAAATTAAAAGGGCTAATATTTAAGCCAAAATAAAAGAATAGAAATAAAATATTAAATTTTGTTTTGTTGCTTTTGTTTTGTTTTTGTATCTTTTCAGTGTTGTTTTTGTTTTAACTCGTGTTTAGGTAGAGTGTTTTTATTATAATTTTTAAAACTCTATGGAAACATCGACGTAAGAAGGATTGGACTTGCCACTAATGATGTGTTCTTTATAAAAATTATGGTTCACTTGATTATGATTATTAAGTTTGATTTAGAAATGCATTTTGGTTGAATTGGTTGTTCGCCTTGATTCACGAGAGTGACCTAGTGATAATTAAGCCAAAAATTAATTTCTTATGTGATTGGTAATAAGGTTGATGAAGTTTGATAGAGAATGGTTGGTGATAAGGTTGATGAAGTGTTAGATGATCATTTTTCCTCTTCATATCTTAAATCTTAATGTTAGGGTTTATATACTGAAAATCATATTTTAGGCTGTTTTGTATCAAAAACCTTACTTGTCACATTCTAAGAAGAAATTTAACATTGTTACATGGTTTGCCTTTTGTGGTTATGGATGCTTATTCTTAAGCATATAATAGTAAATATAGCATACAAGTCCTCCTTCTATATTGTAGACTGAATGGTGGGTCCATGATACAAAAGATATTTCAGTCGGTTCCTTATAGAAGAAAATCAAGTTCTTAACCTAGATAGACATGGACAATCAACCGTGAAAGGTTGCAGTTTTGATCTGAAGTTCATGTCTATCTTGGCCAACTGATGGCACTGAGTGTGGTAAACACCGAAATGGATAATAGTGAGAAACATACTTTTACGCTGTGTAAATGAAGTACAAGTTTCAGTGATTGTTTATTTCTTAATCTATATAAGTAACATTGAGCACGCAATATTGATTATTTACTGCTTTAACTTATCAATAGGTGCAGATTTTTCGTAACCCTCAGTAATTCATGATATCTTTGGCAGTGTTAATTAATGTCTAGTGATGCTAGTATTGTTATTATATATAATTGTGCCTCAGGAAAACCTGAGTTAATAATATCCTCAAGAGGAGTTCAAAAAATGAATTTATTATACAAATCTACGCAGTTGAAATTTCTTCCAGTATAATAAATAATATTTTGAACTGGACCACTCATGGATAAAGAGATTTAATTAATTAAAGCTAGCAGTTGTTTTAATTAAATAAAGCTAGCAGTTGTTTTAATTAATTAATGGATATTGGAAATCTCAAACGTGGAAAAAAATAAATTAAAAATGAGTAATATTCGTAACGTGGATCTAGACGGGCAATGCAATATTAATCCTATGGTGGAGTGAATTAATGTTAATGGGCTTAATTAAGTTGGGTTCAACTTAAAGAATAAAGCCCATTGGGAGGCTCAGACCTAATCCTTCTTGGAATCCTGATCTTGCCCACCACCCATATATATAGGGGTTGAGAGGACAAAGTAAACAAGTAAACATACACAGAAATCGTCCCACCCCCTTTGTCTACACTCATCAGTGATTTTCTAGTCTCCACCCAATCTACAGAGCTTGATAGAATATTGCCCACACAATATTCAAGCTATAGGAGGTCATATGTCAGAAGATCTCAAGGGTGAATTGTTGTGGAGGAGTGGTGGGAGTTGCAAGAAATTTACAACACTAATTAACAAGAAGAGTATGCAAAATAAGGTAATCGTCTGAACTCTAGGAACATGCCTAGGGATTTATTTTTAGCCGTCTGATGTCTGTATAAATGCATTCTAGTGGCTAATTAGATCTATTAATTAAATTTGAATATCATTCTATTAGATCCTCGACAGTCGATGGAATCCTTCATTGGAGCTTCCCCCAGCATTTGCTTATTCGATATGTCATTCCTTCATCTTTCATCTATTTTCAAAGACAACAAACTCGAAGGATAAAATTATGTTGATTGGAAAAAAAATCTCGATATTGTTCTCAACGCAGAAGACATAAAGTTTGTCTTAAACCAACTATGTCTACCTGTTCCTGCAAACAATGTGTCAATGGCGGTTAAGTAAGCATACACTAAGTGGTACACAACTAATGAGATGAAACAGTGTTATATTTTAGCATATATGTAAAATGTATTGCAACATCAGCATCAAGCTATGCAGACTACCACATAAATGATGCAAAATCTTGGTAACTTGTTTGGAACGCAGTATCAAGTCATTGCATTTCGAAACATCATGAATGTGACCTTGAAGGAGGGTACACCTGTGCAGGACCATGTCCTTAAGATAATGGGTTACCTCAATGAGATAGAGATATGATGAGGTACCATTGACCCAGCTTCCCAAGTTGATATCATCCTCCAATCCTTGCTAGACAATTTTCAGCAGTTCAGGTTGAACTTTAATATGAAGAAAAAAAAGTGTACTCTCCTATAACTACTGACTGATGGATTACTGGCACAAACTAAGGAAGCTTTGATAGCAGCTACTCCTTATTCCTCGTGCCAAAAGCCCATAAAGGTGAAGAAGAAGGAAGGATAGGTAACATATACTGCTAGGAAAGAAAAGAAAAAGGGTAAAAATGGTGATAAGAAGAAGCAAACTAGAAAGTGTTTCAAATGTGGTGAGAAATGACACCAGAAAAGTGACTGTGCACTTCAAAAGAAGGGGAATAGTCAATGTATGTCTCAACTTGACTTAGTATATAATGTTTAGAGGTTGTTTACTACTCATTCGTGAGTATTGGATGATGAGATCCACTAATCATGTGTTGTTTTTCTTTTGTAGAAAACATGGACATTTCATGAAGATAAGATTTTAGTGGGAGTTATTGCAATGGAAGCTTGTGCCTATTTATTGCTTTCATAGTAGTAGATTTAGTTTTTAGTTTTAAAATATTGTTTTGTTTTGTGCTTTCCTTTAGAAGGGATGTAATATTCATCTTCCAAACAGTTTTATCTTTATGGACTTATCGATTTATTTTATTTTTTAAAAGTGTTTCGTTTTATACATTGTGGCACAAATAATAAACAAATACTAGAAACAATGCACAATTCAAGCAACAAATCAAATGATCTAGTAACATATCAACTATTTCTATCAAGAGAAATTCTCAAAGTAATTAAATGAATGACAAGTACTTTGGCCTCTAAAGATTGGATATTCCAACCTTAGGAGAATTCAAGGGATAGGTGAATTCTATTCATTTAAGCATCTTTAACTAGAACCTTTTAAAACCCAAGAAAATCTGCTAGAAAGGTTAGATAAACCAAGGGATTCTCAAGGATCACAAAGCAAAGGCCAAAAAAAAATAAAAAAATACTAGCAATCCATTCACTTTGATAGATGAGGTTAAAGAAGCTTTGATTGAGAAAGTGACGTTTTCTTGATATTACACCAAAGAATTTGATAAGTCTATTTGATAAGTCACAAATAATAATCATTTCCATTGTTCTAAGGATTTAGAAATACTTGTGAAGGGCATCATGCATAGACTATCATGCATCTATGATCTAATCATAGAGGTGGAAATATCAATCAAAAGTTCTTAAACTATCTATAAGAGTGAGAGTAAATCCCAATGGATTATGCATGTCTTCCTCAAACGGATGGCATAATAAGTGGAGAAATCATAATCTGGAAAGATGATTCGATTTTGATAAGTTTTACCTGATATTATAGACCTCATTGTAGTGGGAGGGTTGTTGCACAACCTTAAAATGATTCATAGCCCTAAGAGAGTCTCTTAGACTCAGTCTATGGCCGACATGAATCAATTTCCTACAACAATACAAAAGATTATATATAAAATAAATATGATTAGCGAAAGCATAATATCCAATCGAGAATATTTGATAAAGAATTTGAGAAAGCTAGGAAACATTCTCCCGAACGTTATGCTATTCCCACGAAATTCTACATCAAAGAAACGCTTCAACGCCTTAGCATGCAAAAATCCAAGGAAATGGGTTTGCACCCCTTTTGGCATGGACTTGATCATCTCAGGATAAGTATCTTCCAGACACTTACTAGAATGAAGAAATTACGACGAGTTCTCCATTCTTCTCAGAATATGAAGTCTTACATATGCTAGAAAGTGTTACAAGCCAATATTTGCTTTGCCATGAGCAAGAAAGTAATGATATCAGTTTAATCCTGGTCAAAGTCACTAGACTGTGGTAAATGAAAATACTCAAGTACCATAAAAGGACTAAGGAGTGTATCCTAGTTACCAGGCAGTCAAGTAGTGCGAATGAGTTAACCAACTTAGTTCTAAACTAGTTGAAGTTCGAAGAGATCAGCCCCTGATTATGTGTCCACCTAAGGAACAAGAGCTATGTTTGGAAAAGTGTGAAGCAGAAAGGCATCACAAGCTTAACCACGAAAGCTGATACCTCGGGAAGCGTTCCAATGATGGAAAAACATGATTTAGAATACATTTGTCATGTAGAGTATTACAATGGTAATAACTCGACATGGATAATTCTAACAAATCATGGAACTTAGAGCCTGTAAAACATTTAAAGAGATAGATCATATAAGTGAGAAAGAAAAGGAATTAAGGGGAGCATAAGGATGCATTGGTGCACTATCGGACAAATTATTCCACTAGGAGCTTGCAAAGAAACGACGATTAACTTATCATGTGGAAATAATGGTAGTACAAATTATATTAAAGATCTGCTTTGAGTATGTGGGAGAATATGACAGTTTTTTCAATTTATTGATTTGTTCAATTTATTAATATATACTCAAAAGCATGTTTTGAGTATAAGTGGGAGATTGTTAGGATTTATATACTGAAAAAGCATGCTTTGGGATGCTTTGTATTTAAAACCTTATTTCCCACATTCTGAGGAGAAATTCAACATTGTCACGTGGTTTGCCTTTTGTGGTTATGGATGCTTATTCTTAAGCCTATAACCGTAAATTGAGCAAACAAATCCTCCTTCTATATTGTAGACTGAATGGTGGATCCATGATCACAGAAGATCTTTCAGTCGGTTCCTTATAGAAGAAAATGAAGTTCTTAACCTAGATAGATATGGACAATCTATCGTGAAAGGTTGCAGTGTCGATCCGAAGCTCGAGCCTATCTTGGTCAACTGATGGCAATAGGTGTGGTATAACACTGAAATGTATTACAGTGAGATACATACTTCCACACTATGTAAATGGAGTACAAGATCTCGGTGATTATTTATTTCTTAATCTATATAAGTAACATTGAACATATGATGTTGATTATTCATTATTTTGACTTATCAATATGTGCAGATTTTTCGTAACCCTAAGTAATTATTGATATCTTAGGCAATGGTAAATAATGTCTAGCTATGCTAGTATTGTTATTATATAATATTGTGTCTCAGGAAGATCCGAGTTGATAACATCCTCAACAGGAGTTTGAAAAAAGAATTTATTATAAAAATCTGCACAATTGGAATTATTCTAGTATAAACAAATAAAGTTTTGAATCTTATATAAAGAGATTAATTAATTAAAGCTAGCAACTGTTTTAATTAATTAATGGATATTGAAAATCTTAAATACATGATATAATAAATTAAAAAGAGTCATATTCATAATGTGGATCTGGACGGGCCGTGCAATATTAATCATATAGTGGAGTGAACTAATGTTAAAGGACTTAATTAAGTTGGGCTAAGTTTAAAGAGTTAAGCTCATTGGGAGACTCGGTCTTAATTCTCATTGGAATCTCTAACCTAGCCCACCATCTCTATATATAGGGGTGGAGAGGACGAAAATCACAAGTAAACATACACAGAAAATCATCTCCCTCTCTTTGTGTACTCTCATTAGTAATTTTCTAGTCTCCCCAGTCTATAGATCTTGATAGAATATTGCCCATATAACATTTAAGCTATATGAGGGCCATAGGTTAGAAGATCTCAAGGGTGAATTATTGTGGATGAGTTGTGGGAGTTGCAAAAAATCTACAACATTTATCAGTAAGAAGAGTCTGCAAAACAATGTAATCGTCTAAACTCTAGAAGCATGCATAGGGATCTGTTTTTACTTGTCTGCTGCCTGTATAAATGCGTTCTAGTGGCTAATTAGATATGTTAATTAAATTTGAATATCATCCTGTGAGATCATCGACAGTTGAGGAAATCCTTCATTGGAGCTTTTCCCGACACTTAGTCACTTAACCTATATTTTCCTTACCTTGTCCAAGAAGCCTACATTACAACCAAAAATAAAAACATTTTCTATTTTTGACGTACATTCACACAAAATAAAGGACTGATGAGATTTTGAGCAAGCTTATGGTAAACTTTTGAGTGTTATTTGATTTAAGAGTATATATTGTTATCCCATACACTTGAGAGTTGAATATATATACACTTTTCCTATGATGTGAGGATCATGAATACAATATGGTATACAAGTTAGTAAATATTATGCATTGTCCTCCATTTCTTATAATTGTTGTCTTGTGAACTTCAAAATCGTGTTTTAAATTGAAGTGACGCTTGGTCTTAAGCCTTCATTATTCGAGTGTTTTCTTTAGTGCTTCTTTTTCTTTGTTTGAGGATAAACAAAAGCCTAAATTTAGGGGTTTCACACATTCAGTATTTTTGTTATTTTAGTATTTAAATCAAAAGCATTTTTACTAGTTTTGAACACATTTAGCTTTGTTTTGGTTTAAATATCTATCAATTGGTTGTTTGATGAGTTTGTCAAGTTATGCACAATTTTGAGACACTCTCCAACACAATTCAGGCCACATTATCATACATTTTGTGCTACCATTTATCTACCAACACATTGGCTTCAATTGAGCTTACACGGAACAAACTTGATTTTAAAGCTATTTTTGTGAGAACGATGACGTTCTTCGACTTTATTGCATCGCATACACCATAATAAGGGATTTTGTGGTGGTTTTCGGTCGTAGGTTTGCGTATTGCTCTTAAAAATAGCAAGTCCGGGAGTTATGCTTCAATTGAGCTTAGACGGTACAAACTTGATTTTGAGGCTATTTACTGAGAACGATGACCTTCTTCGACATTATTACATTGCATACACCATATAAGAGAGTTTGTGGTGGATTTCGGTTGTAGTTATGCACATTGCTTTTTAAAATCGCAAGTCCGGGAGTCATTGTTCAATTGAACTTAGATGGTACAAACTCGATTTTGAGGCTCTTTTGATGCGAACGACGATGTTTCTTCGACATTATTACATTGCATACACCATAATAAGGGAGTGTTTGGTGGATTTCGGTCGTAGGTTTGCGTATTGCTCTTTAAAATAGCAAGTCCGGAAATTATGCTTCAATTAAGCTTAGACTGTACAAACTCAATTTTGAGGCTATTTAGATGAGAACGATGATGTTCTTTGACACTATTACATATCATACACAGTATTAAGGGAGTGTGTGGTGGATTCCGGTCGTAGATATGCGTATTGCTCTTGAAAATCGCAAGTCCTGGAGTTATGCTTCAATTGAGCTCAGACGGTACAAACCTAATTTTGAGGATATTTTAGTGAGAAGGGTGACAAAGGCTATTTTGATGAGAATTATGTCTTTCTTTGACATTATTAGATTAGATACACCATAATAAGGGAGTGTCTGGTGGAATTCAATGTTAGGTAATGCGTATTGCTCTTTAAAATCGCAACTCCGGGACTTATGCTTCAATTGAGCTTAGATAGACGGTACAAACTC